>JAWPHD010024970.1:0-17631 GCA_037043455.1 Cyrtodaria siliqua | reverse complement strand
ACGCATATATATTCAGTTCTTACACATATATATTCAGTTCTTACACATATATATTCCGTTCTGACACATATTTATTCCGTTCTTACACATATAGATTCCGTTGTTACACATATATATTCAGATCTTACAGATATATATTCAGTTCTTACGCATATATATCCAGTTCTTACGCATATATATTCATTTCTTACATATATAGGTTCAGTTCTTACACATATATATTCCGTTCTTACACGTACATATTCCGTTCTTACACATATATATTCCGTTCTTACACATATATATTCCGTTCTTACACATATATATTCAGTTTTTACACATATATATTCTCTTATTACACATATATATTCCGTTCTTACACATATATATTCCGTTCTTAAGCATATATATATTCAGTTCTTACTTATATATATTCAGTTCTTACACATATATATTCAGTTCTTACAAATATATATTCAGTTCTTACACATATATATTCCGTTCTTACACATATATATTCCGTTCTTACACATATATATTCCGTTCTTACACGTATATATTCCGTTCTAACACATATATATTCCGTTCTTACACATATATATTCCATTCTTACACATATATATTCCATTGTTACACATATATATTCAGTTCTTACACATATATATTCCGTTCTTACGCATATATATTCAGTTCTTACACATATATATTCCGTTCTTACGCATATATATTCAGTTCTTACGCATATATATTCAGTTCTTACACATATATATTCAGTTCTTACACATATATATTCCGTTCTGACACATATTTATTCCGTTCTTACACATATAGATTCCGTTCTTACACATATATATATAGATCTTACAGATATATAGATCTTACGCATATATATCCAGTTCTTACGCATATATATTCATTTCTTACATATATAGGTTCAGTTCTTACACATATATATTCCGTTCTTACACGTACATATTCCGTTCTTACACATATATATTCCGTTCTTACACATATATATTCCGTTCTTACACATATATATTCAGTTCTTACACATATATATTCACTTCTTACACATATATATTCAATTCTTACACATATATATTCACTTCTTACACATATATATTCAGTTCTTATATATATATATTCAGTTCTTAAACATATATTTTCAGTTCTTACACATATTTATTCCGTTCTTACACATATATATTACGTTCTTACACATATCTATTCCGTTCTTAAACATATATATTCCGTTCTTACGCATATATATTCCGTTCTTACCCATATATATTCTGTTCTTACGCATATATATTCAGTTCTTACACATATATATTCCGTTCTTACACATATATATTCAGTTCTTACACATATATATTCACTTCTTACACATATATATTCAGTTCCTACACATATATATTCCGTTCTTAAACATATATACACATATATATTTCGTTCTTACACATATATATTCCGTTCTTACACGTACATATTCCGTTCTTACACATATATATTCTGTTCTTACTCATATATATTCCGTTCTTACACATATATATTCCGTTCTTACACATATATATTCCGTTCTTACACGTACATATTCCGTTCTTACACATATATATTCTGTTCTTACTCATATATATTCCGTTCTTACACATATATATTCAGTTTTTACACATATATATTCTCTTATTACACATATATATTCCGTTCTTACACATATATATTCCGTTCTTACGCATATATATTTTCAGTTCTTACTCATATATATTCCGTTCTTACGCATATATATTCCGTTCTTACGCATATATATATTCAGTTCTTATGCATATATATTCAGTTCTTACGAATATATATTCAGTTCTTACACATATATATTCAGTTCTTACACATATATATTTCGTTTTTACACATATATATTCCGTTTTTACACATATATACTACGTTCTTACACGTATATATATTCCGTTCTTACACATATATATTCCGTTCTTACAGCATATATATTCAGTTTTTACACATATATATTCTCTTATTACACATATATATTCCGTTCTTACACATATATATTCCGTTCTTACGCATATATATTTTCAGTTCTTACTCATATATATTCCGTTCTTACGCATATATATTCCGTTCTTACGCATATATATATTCAGTTCTTATGCATATATATTCAGTTCTTACGAATATATATTCAGTTCTTACACATATATATTCAGTTATTACACATATATATTTCGTTTTTACACATATATATTCCGTTTTTACACATATATACTACGTTCTTACACGTATATATATTCCGTTCTTACACATATATATTCCGTTCTTACGCATATATATTCAGTTCTTACACATATATATTCCGTTCTTACACATATATATTCTGTTCTTACACATATATATTCCGTTCTTACACGTATTTATTCCGTTCTTACACATATATATTACGTTCTTACACATATCTATTCCGTTCTTAAACATATATATTCCGTTCTTACGCATATATATTCCGTTCTTACCCATATATATTCTGTTCTTACGCATATATATTCAGTTCTTACACATATATATTCCGTTCTTACACATATATATTCAGTTCTTACACATATATATTCACTTCTTACACATATATATTCAGTTCCTACACATATATATTCCGTTCTTAAACATATATACACATATATATTCCGTTCTTACACATATATATTCCGTTCTTACACGTACATATTCCGTTCTTACACATATATATTCTGTTCTTACTCATATATATTCCGTTCTTACGCATATATATTCAGTTCTTACACATATATATTCAATTCTTACAAATATATATTCATTTTTGACACATATATATTCAGTTCTTACACATATGTATTCAGTTCTTACACATATATATTCCGTTCTCACACATATATATTCCGTTCTTACACATATATATTCCGTTCTTATACATATATATTCCGTTATTACACGTACATATTCCGTTCTTACACATATATATCCCGTTCTTACACATATATATTCCGTTCTTACACATATATATTCCGTTCTTACGCATATATATTCAGATCTTACGCATATATATTCCGTTCTTACGCATATATATTCAGTTCATACACATATATATTCCGTTCTTACACATATATATTCAGTTTTTACACATATATATTCACTTATTACACATATATATTCAGTTCTTACACATATATATTCCGTTCTTACACATATATACACATATATATTCAGTTCTTACAGATATATATTCCGTTCTTACACGTACATATTCCGTTCTTACACATATATATTCCGTTCTTACACATATATATTCCGTTCTTAAGCATATATATTCAGTTCTTACTTATATATATTCAGTTCTTCCACATATATATTCAGTTCTTACACATATATATTCCGTTCTTACACATATATATTCCATTCTTACACATATATATTCCGCTCTTACACGTATATATTCCGCTCTTACACGTATATATTCCGTTCTAACACATATATATTCCGTTCTTACACATATATATTCCATTCTTACACATATATATTCAGTTCTTACACATATATATTCAGTTCTTACGCATATATATTCAGTTCTTGCACATATACATTCAGTTCTTACACATATATATTCAGTTCTTACTCTTATATATTCAGTTCTTACACATATATATTCAGTTCTTACACATATTTATTCCGTTCTTACACATATATATTCAGTTCTTACACATATATATTCCGTTCTTACACATATATATTCCGTTCTTACACATATATATTCCGTTCTTACATGTATATATTCCGTTCTTACACATATATATCCCGTTGTTACACATAAATATTCCGTTCTTACACATATATATTCCGTTCTTACGCATATATATTCAGTTCTTACGCATATATATTCCGTTCTTACGCATATATATTCAGTTCTTACACATATATATTCCGTTCTTACACATATATATTCAGTTTTTACACATATATATTCTCTTATTACACATATATATTTCGTTCTTACACATATATATTCCGTTCTTAAGCATATATATATTCAGTTCTTACTTATATATATTCAGTTCTTACACATATATATTCAGTTCTTACACATATATATTCAGTTCTTACACATATATATTCCGTTCTTACACATATATATTCTGTTCTTACACATATATATTCCGTTCTTACACGTATATATTCCGTTCTAACACATATATATTCCGTTCTTACACATATATATTCCGTTCTTACACATATATATTCCGTTCTTACACATATATATTCCATTCTTACACATATATATTCAGTTCTTACACATATATATTCCGTTCTTACGCATATATATTCAGTTCTTACACATATATATTCCGTTCTTACGCATATATATTCAGTTCTTACGCATATATATTCAGTTCTTACACATATATATTCAGTTCTTACACATATATATTCCGTTCTGACACATATTTATTCCGTTCTTACACATATAGATTCCGTTCTTACACATATATATTCAGATCTTACAGATATATATTCAGTTCTTACGCATATATATCCAGTTCTTACGCATATATATTCATTTCTTACATATATATGTTCAGTTCTTACACATATATATTCAGTACTTACACGTACATATTCCGTTCTTACACATATATATTCCGTTCTTACACATATATATTCCATTCTTACACATATATATTCAGTTCTTACACATATATATTCCGTTCTTACGCATATATATTCAGTTCTTACACATATATATTCCGTTCTAACGCATATATATTCAGTTCTTACGCATATATATTCAGTTCTTACACATATATATTCAGTTCTTACACATATATATTCCGTTCTGACACATATTTATTCCGTTCTTACACATATAGATTCCGTTCTTACACATATATATTCAGATCTTACAGATATATATTCAGTTCTTACGCATATATATCCAGTTCTTACGCATATATATTCATTTCTTACATATATATGTTCAGTTCTTACACATATATATTCAGTTCTTACACGTACATATTCCGTTCTTACACATATATATTCCGTTCTTACACATATATATTCCGTTCTTACACATATATATTCCGTTCTTACACATATATATTCCGTTCTTACACATATATATTCCGTTCTTACACATATATATTCCATTCTTACACATATATATTCAGTTCTTACACATATATATTCCGTTCTTACGCATATATATTTAGTTCTTACACATATATATTCCGTTCTTACGCATATATATTCAGTTCTTACGCATATATATTCAGTTCTTACACATATATATTCAGTTCTTACACATATATAGTCCGTTCTGACACATATTTATTCCGTTCTTACTCATATATATTCCGTTCTTACACATATATATTCAGATCTTACAGATATATATTCAGTTCTTACGCATATATATCCAGTTCTTACGCATATATATTCATTTCTTACATATATAGGTTCAGTTCTTACACATATATATTCCGTTCTTACACGTACATATTCCGTTCTTACACATATATATTCCGTTCTTACACATATATATTCCGTTCTTACACATATATATTCAGTTCTTACACATATATATTCACTTCTTACACATATATATTCAATTCTTACACATATATATTCACTTCTTACACATATATATTCAGTTCTTACATATATATATTCAGTTCTTAAACATATATATTCAGTTCTTACACATATATATTCCGTTCTTACACATATATATTCCGTTCTTACACATATATATATTCCGTTCTTACACATATATTCAGTTCTTACACATATATATTCCGTTCTAACACGTACATATTCCGTTCTTACACATATATATTCCGTTCTTACTGATATATATTCCGTTCTTACTCATATATATTCCGTTCTTACGCATATATATTCGGTTCTTACGCAAATATATTCAGTTCTTACACATATATTCAGTTCTTACAGATATATATTCAGTTCTAATGCATATATATTCAGTTCTTACGCATATATATTCAGTTCTTACGCACATATATTCATTTCTTACACATATATGTTCAGTTCTTACACATATATATTCCGTTCTTACACGTACATATTCCGTTCTTACACATATATATTCCGTTCTTACACATATATATTCCGTTCTTACACATATATATTCAGTTCTTACACATATATATTCACTTCTTACACATATATATTCAGTTCTTACACATAGATATTCCGTTCTTACACATATATACACATATATATTCCGTTCTTACACATATATATTCCGTTCTTACACGTACATATTCCGTTCTTACACATATATATTCCGTTCTTACACATATATATTCACTTCGTACACATATATATTCCGTTTTTACACATATATATTCCGTCTTACACATATATATTCCGTTCGTAAACATATATATTCTGTACTTACACATATATATTCTTTTCTTACACGTATATATACCGTTCTTACACATATATATTCCGTTCTTACGCATATATATTCTTACACATATATTCCGTTCTTACACATATATATTCAGTTCTTACACATATAAATTCCGTTCTTACACATATATATTCCGTTCTTACGTATATTCAGTTCTTACGCATATATATTCCTTTCTCATGCATATATATTCAGTTCTTACGCATATATATTCAGTTCTTACGCGTATATATCAGTTCTTACGCATATATTCAGATCTTACGCATATATATTCAGTTCTTACGCATATATATTCAGTTCTTACACATAAATATTCAGTTCTTACATATATATATTCAGTTCTTATACATATATATTCAGTTTTTACACATATATATTCCGTTCTTACACATATATATTCAGTTCTTACACACATATATTCACTTCTTACACATATATATTCCATTCTTACACATATATATTCCGTTCTTATACATATATATTCCGTTCCTACACGTACATATTCCGTTCTTACACATATATATTCCGTTCTTACACGTACATATTGCGTTCTTACACATATATATTCCGTTCTTACTCATATATATTCCGTTCTTACGCATATATATTCAGTTCTTACGCATATATATTCAGTTCTTACACATATATTCAGTTCTTACAGATATATATTCAGTTCTTACGCATATATATTCAGTTCTTACGCATATATATTCAGTTCTTACGCATATATATTAATTTTTTACACATATATGTTCAGTTCTTACACATATATATTCCGTTCTAACACATATATATTCCGTTCTTACACATATATATTCCGTTCTTACACATATATATTCTACTTCTTACACATATTTATTCAGTTGTTACACATATATACACATATATATTCCGTTCTTACACATATATATTCCGTTCTTACACGTACATATTCCGTAATTACACATATATATTCCGTTCTTACACATATATATTCAGTTCTTACACGTATATATTCAGTTCTTACGCATATATATTCAGTTCTTGCACATATATATTCAGATTTTACACATATATATTCCGATCTTACACATATTTATTTCGTTATTACACGTATATATCCGTTCTTACACGTACATATTCCGTTCTTACACATATATATTCTGTTCTTACTCAAATATATTCCGTTCTTACGCATATATATTCAGTTCTTACGCATATATATTCAGTTCTTACACATATATATTCAATTCTTACAAATATTCATTCATTTTTTACACATATATATTCAGTTCTTACACATATATATTCAGTTCTTACACATATATATTCCGTTCTTACACATATATATTCCGTTCTTACACATATATATTCCGTTCTTACACATATATATTCCGTTCTTACACGTACATATTCCGTTCTTACACATATATATCCCGTTCTTACACATATATATTCCGTTCTTACACATATATATTCCGTTCTTACGCATATATATTCAGTTCTTACGCATATATATTCCGTTCTTACGCATATATATTCAGTTCTTACACATATATATTCCGTTCTTACACATATATATTCAGTTTTTACACATATATATTCACTTATTACACATATATATTCAGTTCTTACACATATATATTCCGTTCGTACACATATATACACATATATATTCCGTTCTTACACATATATATTCCGTTCTTACACGTACATATTCCGTTCTTACACATATATATTCCGTTCTTACACATATTTATTTCGTTATTACACGTATATATTCCGTTCTAACACATATATATTCCGTTCTTACGCATATATATTCAGTTCTTACGCATATATATTCCGTTCTTACGCATATATATTCAGTTCTTACACATATATATTACGTTCTTACACATATATATTCAGTTTTTACACATATATATTCACTTCTTACACATATATATTCAGTTCTTACACATATATATTCCGTTCTTACACATATATACACATTTATATTCCGTTCTTACACATATATATTCCGTTCTTACACGTACATATTCCGTTGTAACACATATATATTCCGTTCTTACACATATATATTCCGTTCATAAGCATATATATTCAGGATTTAAGTATATATATTCAGTTCTTACACATATATATTCCGTTCTTACACATATATATTCCGTTCTTACACGTACATATTCCGTTCTAACACATATATTTTCCGTTCTTACACATATATATTCCGTTCATAAGCATATATATTCAGTTCTTACGTATATATATTCAGTTCTTACACATATATATTCCGTTCTTTTACATATATATTCCGTTCTTCCACATATATATTCCGTTCTTACACGTATATATTCCGTTCTTACACATATATATTCCGTTCTTACACATATATATTCAGTTCTTACACATATATATTCCGTTCTTACACATATATATTCAGTTCTTACACATATATATTCCTTTCTTACGCATATATATTCAGTTCTTACGCATATATATTCAGTTCTTACGCATATATATTCATTTGTTACACATATATGTTCAGTTCTTACGCATATATATTCAGTTTTACACTTATATATTCATTTCTTACACATATATATTGTGTTCTTACACATATATATTCAGTTCTTACACATATATATTCACTTCTTACACATATATATTCCGTTCTTACACATATATATTCCGTTCTTACACATATATATTCAGTTCTTACGCATATATATCCCGTTCTTACACATATATATTCCGTTCTTACACATATATATTCCGTTCTTACGCATATATATTCAGTCCTTACGCATATATATTCCGTTCTTACGCATATATTTTCAGTTCTTACACATATATATTCCGTTCTTACACATATATATTCAGTTTTTACACATATATATTCACCTATTACACATATATATTCAGTTCTTACACATATATATTCCGTTCTTACACATATATACACATATATATTCCATTCTTACACATATATTCCGTTCTTACACGTACATATTCCGTTCTTACACATATATATTCCGTTCTTAAGCATATATATTTAGTTCTTACTTATATATATTCAGTTCTTACACATATATATTCAGTTCTTACAAATAAATATTCAGTTCTTACACATATATATTCAGTTCTTACACATATATATTCCGTTCTTACACATATATATTCCATTCTTACACATATATATTCCGCTCTTACACGTATATATTCCGTTCTAACACATATATATTCCGTTCTTACACATATATATTCCGTTCTTACACATATATATTCAGTTCTTACACATATATATTCAGTTCTTACGCCTATATATTCAGTTCATGCACATACATATTCAGTTCTTACACATATATCCTCAGTTCTTACTCTTATATATTCAGTTCTTACACATATTTATTCAGTTCTTACACATATATATTCAGATCTTACACATATATATTCCGTTCTTACACATATACTTTCCGTTCTTACACATATATATTCCGTTCTTACACGTTTATATTCCGTTCTTACACATATATATCCCGTTGTTACACATATATATTCCGTTCTTACACATATATATTCCGTTCTTACGCATATATATTCAGTTCTTACGCATATATATTCCGTTCTTACGCATATATATTCAGTTCTTACACATATATATTCCGTTCTTACACATATATATTCCGTTTTTACACATATATACTACGTTCTTACACGTATATTTTCCGTTCTTACACATATATATTCCGTTCTTACGCATATATATTCAGTTCTTACACATATATATTCCGTTCTTACACATATATATTCCGTTCTTACACATATATATTCCGTTCTTACACGTATTTATTCCGTTCTTACACATATATATTACGTTCTTACACATATCTATTCCGTTCTTAAAAATATATATTCCGTTCTGACGCATATATATTCCGTTCTTACCCATATATATTCTGTTCTTACGCATATATATTCATTTCTTACACATATATATTCCGTTCTTACACATATAAATTCAGTTCTTACACATATATATTCACTTCTTACACATATATATTCAGTTCTTACACATATATATTCCGTTCTTAAACATATATACACATATATATTCCGTTCTTACACATATATATTCCGTTCTTACACGTACATATTCCGTTCTTACACATATATATTCTGTTCTTACTCAAATATATTCCGTTCTTACGCATATATATTCAGTTCTTATGCATATATATTCAGTTCTTACACATATATATTCAATTCTTACAAATATATATTCATTTTTGACACATATATATTCAGTTCTTACACATATATATTCAGTTCTTACACATATATATTCCGTTCTTACACATATATATTCCGTTCTTACACATATATATTCCGTTCTTACACATATATATTCCGTTCTTACACGTACATATTCCGTTCTTACACATATATATCCCGTTCTCACACATATATATTCCGTTCTTACACATATATATTCCGTTCTTACGCATATATATTCAGTTCTTACGCATATATATTCCGTTCTTACGCATATATATTCAGTTCTTACACATATATATTCCGTTCTTACACATATATATTCAGTTTTTACACATATATATTCTCTTATTACACATATATATTCAGTTCTTACACATATATATTCCGTTCTTACACATATATACACATATATATTCCGTTCTTACACATATATATTCCGTTCTTACACGTACATATTCCGTTCTTACACATATATATTCCGTTCTTAAGCATATATATTCAGTTCTTACTTATATATATTCAGTTCTTACACATATATATTCAGTTCTTACAAATATATATTCAGTTCTTACACATATATATTCAGTTCTTACACATATATATTCCGTTCTTACACATATATATTCCATTTCTACACATACATATTCCGCTCTTACACGTATATATTCCGTTCTAACACATATATATTCCGTTCTTACACATATATATTCCGTTCTTACACATATATATTCAGTTCTTACACATATATATTCAGTTCTTACGCATATATATTCAGTTCTTGCACATTCATATTCAGTTCTTACTCTTATATATTCAGTTCTTACACATATATATTCAGTTCTTAGACATATTTATTCCGTTCTTACACATATATATTCAGATCTTACACATATATATTCCGTTCTTTCACATATATATTCAGTTCTTACACATATATATTCCGTTCTTACACGTTTATATTCCGTTCTTACACATATATATCCCGTTATTACACATATATATTCCGTTCTTACACATATATATTCCGTTCTTACGCATATATATTCAGTTCTTACGCATATATATTCCGTTCTTACGCATATATATTCAGTTCTTACACATATATATTCCGTTCTTACACATATATATTCCGTTCTTACACATATATATTCCGTTCTTAAGCATATATATATTCAGTTCTTACTTATATATATTCAGTTCTTACGCATATATATTCAGTTCTTACACATATATATTCCGTTCTTACACATATATATTCAGTTTTTACACATATATATTCTCTTATTACACATAAATATTCCGTTCTTACACATATATATTCCGTTCTTACGCATATATATTTTCAGTTCTTACTGATATATATTCCGTTCTTACGCATATATATTACGTTCTTACGCATATATATATTCAGTTCTTACGCATATATATTCAGTTCTTACGAATATATATTCAGTTCTTACACATATATATTCAGTTCTTACACATATATATTTCGTTCTTACACATATATATTCCGTTTTTACACATATATACTACGTTCTTACACGTATATATTCCGTTCTTACACATATATATTCCGTTCTTACGCATATATATTCAGTTCTTACACATATATATTCCGTTCTCAAACATATATATTCCGTTCTTACACATATATATTCCGTTCTTACACTTATTTATTCCGTTCTTACACATATATATTACGTTCTTACACATATCTATTCCGTTCTTAAACATATATATTCCGTTCATACGCATATATATTCCGTTCTTACCCATATATATTCTGTTCTTACGCATATATATTCAGTTCTTACACATATATATTCCGTTCTTACACATATATATTCAGTTCTTACACATATATATTCACTTCTTACACATATATATTCAGTTCCTACACATATATATTCCGTTCTTAAACATATATACACATATATATTCCGTTCTTACACATATATATTCCGTTCTTACACGTTCATATTCCGTTCTTACACATATATATTCTGTTCTTACTCATATATATTCCGTTCTTACGCATATATATTCAGTCTTACACATATATATTCAATTCTTACAAATATATATTCATTTTTGACACATATATATTCAGTTCTTACACATATATATACAGTTCTTACACATATATATTCCGTCCTTCACATATATATTCCGTTCTTACACATATATATTCCATTCTTACACATATATATTCCGTTCTTACACGTACATTTTCCGTTATTACACATATATATCCCGTTCTTACACATATATATTCCGTTCTTACACATATATATTCCGTTCTTACGCATATATATTCAGTTCTTACGCATATATATTCCGTTCTTAAGCATATATATTCAGTTCTTACACATATATATTCCGTTCTTACACATATATATTCAGTTTTTACACATATATATTCACTTATTACACATATATATTCAGTTCTTACACATATATATTCCGTTCTTACACATATATACACATATATATTCCGTTCTTACACATATATATTCCATTCTTACACGTACATATTCCGTTCTTACACATATATATTCCGTTCTTACACATATATATTCCGTTCTTAAGCATATATATTCACTTCTTACTTATATATATTCAGTTCTTACACATATATATTCAGTTCTTACACATATATATTCAGTTCTTACACATATATATTCCGTTCTTACACATATATATTCCATTCTTACACATATATATTCCGCTCTTACACGTATATATTCCTTTCTAACACATATATATTCCGTTCTTACACATATATATTCCGTTCTTACACATATATATTCAGTTCTTACACATATATATTCAGTTCTTGCGCATATATATTCAGTTCTTGCACATATACATTCAGTTCTTACACATATATATTCAGTTCTTACTCTTATATATTCAGTTCTTACACATATATATTCAGTTCTTACACATATTTATTCCGTTCTTACACATATATATTCAGTTCTTACACATGTATATTCCGTTCTTACACATATATATTCCGTTCTTACACATATATATTCCGTTCTTACATGTATATATTCCGTTCTTACACATATATATCCCGTTGTTACACATAAATATTCCGTTCTTACACATATATATTCCGTTCTTACGCATATATATTCAGTTCTTACGCATATATATTCCGTTCTTACGCATATATATTCAGTTCTTACACATATATATTCCATTCTTACACATATATATTCAGTTTTTACACATATATATTCTCTTATTACACATATATATTCCGTTCTTACACATATATATTCCGTTCTTAAGCATATATATATTCAGTTCTTACTTATATATATTCAGTTCTTACACATATATATTCAGTTCTTACAAATATATATTCAGTTCTTCCACATATATATTCCGTTCTTACACATATATATTCCGTTCTTACACATATATATTCTGTTCTTACACGTATATATTCCGTTCTAACACATATATATTCCGTTCTTACACATATATATTCCGTTCTTACACATATATATTCCGTTCTTACACATATATATTCCATTCTTACACATATATATTCAGTTCTTACACATATATATTCCGTTCTTACGCATATATATTCAGTTCTTACACATATATATTCCGTTCTTACGCATATATATTCAGTTCTTACGCATATATATTCAGTTCTTACACATATATATTCCGTTCTTACACATATATATTCCGTTCTGACACATATTTATTCCGTTCTTACACATATAGATACCGTTCTTACAGATATATATTCAGATCTTACAGATATATATTCAGTTCTTACGCATATATATCCAGTTCTTACGCATATATATTTTTTTCTTACATATATATGTTCAGTTCTTACACATATATATTCCGTTCTTACACGTACATATTCCGTTCTTACACATATATATTCCGTTCTTACACATATATATTCCGTTCTTACACATATGTATTCCGTTCTTACACATATATATTCCGTTCTTACACATATATATTCCGTTCTTACACATATATATTCCATTCTTACACATATATATTCAGTTCATACACATATATATTCCGTTCTTACGCATATATATTTAGTTCCTACACATATATATTCCGTTCTTACGCATATATATTCAGTTCTTACGCATATATATTCAGTTCTTACACATATATATTCAGTTCTTACACATATATATTCCGTTCTGACACATATTTATTCCGTTCTTACACATATAGATTCCGTTCTTACACATATATATTCAGATCTTACAGATATATATTCAGTTCTTACGCATATATATCCAGTTCTTACGCATATATATTCATTTCTTACATATATAGGTTCATTTCTTACACATATATATTCCGTTCTTACACGTACATATTCCGATCTTACACATATATATTCCGTTCTTACACATATATATTCCGTTCTTACACATATATATTCAGTTCTTACACATATATATTCACTTCTTACACATATATATTCAATTCTTACACATATATATTCACTTCTTACACATATATATTCAGTTCTTACATATATATATTCAGTTCTTAAACATATATATTCAGTTCTTACACATATATATTCCGTTCTTACACATATATATTCCGTTCTTACACATATATATATTCCGTTCTTACACATATATATTCAGTTCTTACACATATATATTCCGTTCTAACACGTACATATTCCGTTCTTACACATATATATTCCGTTCTTACTCATATATATTCCGTTCTTACTCATATATATTCCGTTCTTAAGCATATATATTCTGTTCTTACGCAAATATATTCAGTTCTTACACATATATTCAGTTCTTACAGATATAATTATATTCATTTCTTACACGTACATATTCCGTTCTTACACATATATATTCCGTTCTTAAACATATATATTCAGTTCTTACACATATATATTCACTTCTTACACATATATATTCAGTTCTTACACATAGATATTCCGTTCTTACACATATATACACATATATATTCCGTTCTTACACATATATATTCCGTTCTTACACGTACATATTCCGTTCTTACACATATATATTCCGTTCTTACACATATATATTCACTTCGTACACATATATATTCCATTTTTACACATATATATTCCGTTCTTACACATATATATTCCGTTCGTAAACATATATATTCTGTTCTTACACATCTTTTCTTACACGTATATATACCGTTCTTACACATATATATTCCGTTCTTACGCATATATATTCTTACACATATATTCAGTTCTTACACATATATATTCAGTTCTTACACATATAAATTCCGTTCTTACACATATATATTCCGTTCTTACGTATATTCAGTTTTTACGCATATATATTCCTTTCTCATGCATATATATTCAGTTCTAACGCATATATATTCAGTTCTTACGCATATATTCAGATCTTACGCATATATATTCAGTTCTTACGCATATATATTCAGTTCTTACACATATATATTCAGTTCTTACATATATATATTCAGTTCTTACACATATATTTTTAGTTCTTACACATATATATTCCGTTCTTACACATATATATTCAGTTATTACACACATATATTCACTTCTTACACATATATATTCCGTTCTTACACGTACATATTGCGTTCTTACACATATATATTCCGTTCTTACACATATATATTCACTTCGTACACATATATATTCCATTTTTACACATATATATTCCGTTCTTACACATATATATTCCGTTCGTAAACATATATATTCTGTTCTTACACATCTTTTCTTACACGTATATATACCGTTCTTACACATATATATTCCGTTCTTACGCATATATATTCTTACACATATATTCAGTTCTTACACATATATATTCAGTTCTTACACATATAAATTCCGTTCTTACACATATATATTCCATTCTTACGTATATTCAGTTTTTACGCATATATATTCCTTTCTCATGCATATATATTCAGTTCTAACGCATATATATTCAGTTCTTACGCATATATTCAGATCTTACGCATATATATTCAGTTCTTACGCATATATATTCAGTTCTTACACATATATATTCAGTTCTTACATATATATATTCAGTTCTTAAACATATATATTCAGTTCTTACACATATATATTCCGTTCTTACACATATATATTCCGTTCTTACACATATATATATTCCGTTCTTACACATATATATTCAGTTCTTACACATATATATTCCGTTCTAACACGTACATATTCCGTTCTTACACATATATATTCCGTTCTTACTCATATATATTCCGTTCTTACTCATATATATTCCGTTCTTAAGCATATATATTCTGTTCTTACGCAAATATATTCAGTTCTTACACATATATTCAGTTCTTACAGATATAATTATATTCATTTCTTACACGTACATATTCCGTTCTTACACATATATATTCCGTTCTTAAACATATATATTCAGTTCTTACACATATATATTCACTTCTTACACATATATATTCAGTTCTTACACATAGATATTCCGTTCTTACACATATATACACATATATATTCCGTTCTTACACATATATATTCCGTTCTTACACGTACATATTCCGTTCTTACACATATATATTCCGTTCTTACACATATATATTCACTTCGTACACATATATATTCCATTTTTACACATATATATTCCGTTCTTACACATATATATTCCGTTCGTAAACATATATATTCTGTTCTTACACATCTTTTCTTACACGTATATATACCGTTCTTACACATATATATTCCGTTCTTACACATATATATTCCGTTCTTACACGTACATATTCCGTTCTTACACATATATATTCCGTTCTTACACAAATATATTCAGTTCTTACACATATATATTCACTTATTACACGTATATATTCAGTTC
>JAWPHD010024969.1:0-17631 GCA_037043455.1 Cyrtodaria siliqua | reverse complement strand
CAATACCCTAGGTCACTAAAACTTGAATAATTTGAAAAGCAATAAACATGGAATCAAACGTTTAGCACTTTTCAGCGTGTAATTGATTTGTATACATGTTCAATTATTATTGAGGTGATCATTAGAAAAAAAAATGACCTTAAGGACTCACACCACTATTATCTCCCTTGAATACTCCTGCCCTACAGATGAGGGAGGTAGATAAAAAAAACAAGTTCGCTTTTCTACATTTTACAGGATACATTGATTTATCTTTACCAGGTTCTAAATCTGCAGCATTTTAGGAAGAGATCCCAGAAAAATGCATGTTGATATAAGATTTCTAGCTAATTCTGCCTCATTTTACACATCATGGGTCTAATCTCCACGGGGTTGTATTTTTGTCTAAATTTTGATAGGTGTCACGCAAACATGAAATTAAAAAAAGTTCAATCTGGTAAATATTCGTTAAAAGTTAATAGCATGCAGATATTGGATCAATGAAGAATTTAAGCATAAATACATGTTGCAAAATCTTTTTTATCTCTATGCCACGAACAAAAACATTACAATGGGACCCTATGGAAAATTAATTGTGGTGTGAGACGTTAAGAAATAAATAGTGAGTACGAGATGACCAATTGAAAAACAGAAATGAGTACGAGTTGACCAAAATGAGTACGAGTTGACTTAAGTACGAGTTGCCTGTTACCGATACAGCTGCCTGTGTTGTCCCTTTAAGAATAAAGAATGCGATGTCGGGCCAAAATCTGGGGCATACACATGGTGTTCGCCTTTTGACGTGACTCGTACGAAATGTCGGTTACTGGGTCGTGTGATTATCTCAACCAATCGTATTGCGCAACGCAGTGGGCGCGATCTCGACGTCACACATCGCTGAAACCAAAACAAACCGAGTAGTTGTAGGCGAACATTCGTTAATTTTTTTCAATTATACCGGATATATTAAACACAAAGTAAAGTCATATATAGTTGTCGAACGGCGTAATAGTAGCCCTAAAAAGGGTTATTATAAATACAATGGACACCACTATGAATTTTTCGTTCGCCGGGTGTGGATTTTTGGGGATTTATCACGTTGGCGTTTCGTCTTGTCTAAAGCAGCATGCACCACATCTTGTGAAACAGTGCATGTTTGCTGGGGCTAGTGCTGGTGCTATGGTGGCATGTTGTCTTATATGTGACTGTTGCTTAGGTAATGTATGATTTTAATACTTCATTATTTGTACGGAAGACGTGTACTGTACTACTCTGACAGTCGCAGTTTTGACAGGTGCTCGTCAAATTGGCAATGTGTCAACATTTGCTTGCGACTTACATAAAGTAGACCAGCAAAAGAAATCCATAGTATGTGATGTTCAAAAGATTATTTGTTCATCAAAGAGTATTTCCATCTGCTGAATGACAAATTATTGTACACGCCAAATGGACAAATTAAACCGTTGTCCAGCCCCCTGTTGTCTTTAATCTGAATGTCAGGCATTTAATTTATTTATAACTTGTTTACTTTAAAGGTACGTTGAAACATTTTATCTTGTCTACTAACAGATCAATGTGCGCAACCTGCTCAAACTGACCCATGAGGGTGTGCAGCAGTTTCAGGGCCTCCTCTGGGATTCGCAAATGGAGCCAAATGAGACAAAATAATAAAAGTGGCTATAAAAAAATGACTTTGGCGAATGTGATTGGCGAAAGAAATATCCAAAGGCAGTCATGATTGTTGTGTATTTTTTTACAGTCTCGTCATACCCCTTAATTTCCCCTGTATAATCTACCTAATAACTCTGCCAAAATTAGAACCTCTTATTTCCAAGTCCAGAAGGCAACACCTGTCCTTGATGAGGTGTGAAATACACAGTACACACAGTTGGTGTTGAGTATACATATTAGGCTTTGATTATAACTGACAGGATAAAACAAACCAGTGATTAGTATAATTCTAGATAAGATTTTGTACTTGTAAACATGTACAGTATTTATTTCGAAACTGAAACATTTCCTGATTAATTAGTTTTATTTTTATATAATAGATTGAGTAAAATATTTCTTAAAATATAATGTTATGATTATAATTATTACTAACTGCTTTATTCATGGGCCATACCTCGTTTAAAGACATAAAAATAATTTCGAAAGTATTATATGCTATCTTTGAGCCAATTTTGGCTCCAATATCTCCAATTTGGTTCCAACTTTTTTCATTTGGCGAAATTGGTTGCGAAAAGGGGAAAAATGGCCAGAGGAGGCCTTGAGTTTACAGACTTCTTTAGTTGTTAAAGTGTTAGAAATCAAATATACATGTATTATCCGTATTCTTGTTTAAAACTTCTGGTTTAGTAGGTTTACACTTTTATCTTGTCAGTTCTAGTACTATTAAACGATAACAATTGTGAATTGCTAGGCCTAGGTCATAATTTTGATCCTGTGTCTTCTTCCAGTACAAAAACAGTGCAGGGTTCTTCATAAAATGTAATTTGTTTAGCGGGCCTACGCGTGTTGGACAACTATATCAGTCATTACAAAAGTTAACCTGCTACATTTATATAATGTAATTTGTAAAGTTCTTTCGTTGAATTAAGACCATTTCGATTACATGTTCGTGACAAAAGGGTGTTTTGGGGAAAATGACTGATCAGCGCTGCAGCCGGACATTGTAAACCCTGATCAGCCTGCGAGTAAATTACTCGCAGGCTGATCAGGGTTTTCAATGTCTGGCTGCAGCTATTATAGTCGTGCTTAGCGGGTTACAGGTTAACATCAAAATAAAACTATATACCTCTGGGATGAATAATTAGTGAAGAGCAGGTCTGGCAGATATGCCGGTCAACTCCTCTTGTCAGAACACGGATATGTAGTCTGTGCAGTCACAAACACCTCGCCGTGAGAATCATACTGCATATGGATTTATATAATTTATTATGTACCTTCCATACTAGACTGGCTGTCGTCCCAGTGGTTATATATATTTTTTAATATTTTGCAAACTGAATCAAAATGAAATCTAAAAATACCGAACATTTCTGGATAGCTGTAAACCAGTTTGAAGCCAATAATTCAAAGGGGACTGCAAACCATTTTATTTGATGATAGCTTGAGTTGTCTGAAATATATAAACATTAACAAACATAAGGTCTTAGCCAGTCTACTTCTATACAAATGTTGAAGGGTTACATCACCATATATTTACTGGCCATTTTGACAATAGAAATATAACACTAATCAATAAATGGTTGAATAACAATACTCTGTTTTGTAAACAGTCAACACTTGCATAGAATATAAAACCATATGACATGAAGTTACAGTAGGACCTCACACCAATTTACACAGTGATTATCTCACCTTTGGCAGCTGTTGCTTTGGGATATTTTTAAATAATTCCTTTTTTCGTAGAAATTGGTTCATCAATTCTCCTAATGTACAGTTTATAATTTTTCGTGGTGGGGGCCCCAGAGTTAGGGGCATTATAGTCATGGGATAATATGATTAGATGGCAACCATTGTCTGATACGCAGGAATTACACTGAAATTTATCCCAATCCCAATGGAGAATTAAAAAGAACCCAGTGATTTATCCCAGAACAAAATAAAATATCTTGTCACTTAAAATTACTGTAAATTGTTAAAATATAATTGGTAATTTGTGAGTCCTTTGGGAAATATAATTGGTAATTTATATCCATTGGGATGGGAATAAAACTACTAGAAGTTAACCTGCAGCATCAGTTGTCACATGATTTAGATTATTACAACAACTTTTATTTTTGTCCACTACATACAAATAAGCAATCACTACCCAGAGTTGTCGTTCCTTGCATCATAAGTTGCATGTAATGGCCTCCCCAGAGTTGTCGTTCCTTGCATGTAATGGCCTCTGGGAGAGATTGCCAGATAAGAATAATCATTAGATCGTCTGGGCTTTGTGTGATTTATGTAGATAAAACTTACCGATTGTTTAAATATTTAAAGTTTAAAGAACAAGGACGTTCACATTTATGTTTACCCTGTACATAGTTTTGGTTAACAATTGCCAAATTAAAGTAATGTAGTTTAGACGCAATTATTGAATGTGAACATCTGTCCGGTTATTGACAACTGGTGACGCATTGTTAATTTACTGGAGGCCCATAAATCAAAGATAATATTATTGATAATATAGCATTGTCATTTTTCTCATTCATGATTGCCTTTCCTCCTTCAATGTCAGTATGCATGGCCTTACCTGTTGAAGGGTTAAATTGTAGTTGAATTGGGGTTTACAGCACACCAATGCAAAATGGTTATATGACACCAATAATACATGTACAGTACAGCTCACGCGAAACCCACACTTTACTCTTTCATGCCGAGTGAGGAATGTACAAATCGCGTATTTACGCAGAGTTTGGATGATAAAACTACTCGGCGTGGGAATCGGCTCTCGGCGTAATTACGTCACAATACTTCGCATAGACAAACTCTGAGTTCGCTGAGTTGAAACTGCACAGGTAAAAGGTGCGAATGCATAATTATTCAATAACTTTAGAAAATAGCAAAGCAGAAGACACTTACTTTTCTTTTGGAAAAGCCGATGTGGTAAAATCTGAATGCCCGGATTATGTATACTGTGTCACAACAGTTATATTGCGATTCTTATTACCGGCTTCGCGGCAAATGAACATAACATTCAATCAGTAATTATTATACTGAAAATTATAATTATATTTTTAAATACTCGTTATTTGTAACACATTTGTACTCTTCTCCTTTTATTATAAATACATTGATGGGTTCTTTAGTCAGAAAAAACTGTAAAGAATACCGAGTCATAAACCCGTTGTGAGTGCCACCTTGTTAAAAGGTATTTACAAAGTAACATGGCCAAGGATTATGCCACATAAATATGGGTATTGGGTATTTATGTCGATTGAAGAAGAAATGACTTTTGGACAACAGAAACGAACACAACTTGTGATTAAACGCATTAAAAGTTTGAAATACCTATTTGTTTCGAAATTTATTCATTGTATTCATCAGTCGTGTCAACTTTGCACAGAAAAGATTGCTCTCGGCGTCTCATTTTTAGCTCGACTGATCAGAGATCAGCAGAGCTTTTGCCGTGGTGCGTCGTCCGTCCGTAAACTATTTTTTGTAGCGACTACTCCTCTGAAACTACGGAATGGATTTTCATGAAACTTTACAGAAATGTTTGCAATGAAGTCTAGTTGATCCTAGCAAAAATTCATATTGATGTGAAATCCAAGATGGCCGCCAAATCTAAAAATAGGTTTTTAAAAAACAAGTTTGTAGCGTCTACTTCTTGAAAACTCTAAGTGATATTGATATGGGAATTTTTCTAAAATGATCAGCATGACATGATGTTGGTCCTTTTCGAAAATCGTTTTGATACGACGTTAAACATGGCTGCCAGTGGCCATCTTTGTTTACATAGATTTATATAATGAAAACTTGTAGCGACTACTCCTCTGACACTACTCCACAGATTTTCATGAAACTCCACAGGAATGTTGCTCTTGATGTCTTATTGATCCTAGCAAAATTTCAGGTCGGCCGGAAATTCAAGATGGCCGCCACGGCTAAAAATAAATTGTCCTTAATACAAGTTTGTAGCGACTACTTCTTGAAAACTATAAGTGATATTGATATGGGACTTTTTCTAAAATGATCGGCATGACATGATGTTGGTCCTTGTCAAAAATCGTTTTGATTCGACGTTAAACATGGCTGTCAGCGGCCATCTTTGTTTACATAGAGTTATATAATGAAAACTTGTAGCGACTACTCCTCTGAAACTACTTGACGGATTTTCATGAAACTTCACAGGAATGTTGCTCTTGAAACAAGTTGTAGCGACTACTTCCTGAAATCAAAATCAGTCAGTAGAGCTTCAAGGTCATTTGACCTCATGTTTTTGTAATTTTTTCTGCCGATTGGCTTTTTCAAGCGCGCTGTCGGAAGATTTCCCCGAAAAGTTGTCGGAAAATTCAGATTTTCCCCCAATAATAATTCACCACAGGTGTGCACTCATGGTTAATTGGATTCTATGCGGAGTAACTCAGAGTGTGATCAAAACGAGTGACTCGACAATGGCGTACTTTCGCCGCGTGAATTCGCCGAGTCTTGATATGACCAAACTCGCCGAATCTAGTCAAAGTGTGGGTTTCGCGTGAGCTGTATTGTACATTATAACTTTCAGTTTACAGTGATAACGGTAAACCTTCTGCTAAGGCACTGCAAAATAGATGTAAATGGAGGGTGTGTCTGGAATGTTCATTCCTGTTGGCACCATATAACCGTTTTGTGTTGGTGCACCATTAAACTCCAATTCAATTGGGTGTGGGGTTTAGAGGCTGAATGTTTATTAGGGATTTTAGGTTAGTACTGCACATCAATACCATAATTGTAGGGCACCAGGACAGACATACTTTATACACTTATCATACACCCACTTTCACAAGGTGAAGTGGAGCTATATATATAGGAATCTTGTTGTTTGTAACGTCTCGTCGTGTCACACTTTTTTGTCCCATTGCGTGGCGTCCCGCTGTGTAACACTTTTTTATTACTAGCATTTCTCGCAGTTTTGAATGGGTTGTTCCCAAACTTAATATACTCTGGCACAAGTTCTTCTGTATTAAATAAATATAATTTATATACAGGTATGTATTATGTAACTAGTCAACCTTGCATATGCCATACATTTACATTTAATGCATCATTAACTCCCGAATACACAATAAAAACAGCATAATGCTGCAATAATAGTTCAAGGCACAGTTTTTAAACCATCTATATAGTACTGGTCACCCTCATTAATTGAATGTTGTTTAACGGCTCATCATAGCAGTATAGGTTATTTAGAGCCACCCCAGAGAGAGGGGAAGGATGCATAGGTCACCAGGGCTTGGGAAAATCATGCCTGTGGTGCTCTTGTTTAACCCTTAACCCGATAAGCATGACTATTCATAATTTTGCATTGCCAAAATGTTGAGATTTTACCTTATTTTCACTAGGTGATAAAAGTGTGTTGGCAGAGGAAAAAAATGATAATTTTCAAGTTTAGATTTTGAATCAATTTGCATAAATGTGTATGAAATATGCAGGGTTTCAAAATAATCACACTGTAAATACCTTAATTTTAACAGTAAACTTGGTTGAACATCAAGGATAAAGACCGAGTTTATCACCTACCAGAATGTATTGTTATGTCTTATTTCTGGTCACTGATTGGTCAGTTTTTTTGAAGATGCTCTATCAGAATTATGAATAATAGCCTTTGCGTCCATTGTAAACCCACAGCCTGCGAGTTACTCGCAGGCTGATCAGGGTTTTTACTCGCAGGCTGATCTGGGCTTACAATGTCAGACTGCTGATTAGTCATTTCCCCAAAACACCCCTTAATGTCACATAAATCATAAAATGGTATTAATTCAAAGAAAGAACAGTCCATTATATAATTATATGGAGCGGGTTAAGGGTTAAAGCGCATATACATGTATGGTCATCAGCTGATTTTAATTTGAAGTACTTGAACTTGATTTAAAAAAACTGCGTCGTTGTTTAATTTAGAGGGTGAAGTGATAAAATAATCTTAGTTTATCAAGTTTTAACAATTGAACTGTATGACTCAGTCAAGAGTTTGTTTACTTGGCATTATCTATAGGCAAATACATTATCTATAGACAAATACCAGCATATCTCTTGGAATTGAATTGAATGTTGTTTAACGGCTCATCAACACAGTGTAGATTATTTAGAGCCGCCCCAGAGAGAGGGGAAGGATACATAGGAATCCGGGAACCGTGCCCTACTCTTATTATCGAATAGATTCCTATGATTCTTTAACGTGCTCGGAGGATATACCGATACATGGGACTGCCCGGTTTACGTCCCTATCTGACGGACGAGGCTAAGGGAAAGTGTCTTGCCCAAGAACACACCGACGAAACTCAGTGGCACCACGGAGGATTGAATCAGGGAATCAATCAAAATAAAATGAGATGAATCAATAAATTAATGGTATCATGGTTACTAAAATTTCCTTTGTATTTGCCCAGGTGTAAATCAGGTAATTGAAAATACAGTGTAATACCTGTCAAAATAACTGATCAGTGTACAAAAGTAATAGATAGAGTATGGTCTCATGAAGTTGGTTGATTTAAACATCTGAGTATAACTATAAGTCGACCAACGAGATGAGACCATACTCTATTTGTTTTGTAGCATGTCCATTTCATCTGTCTGCTATACTCTTAACTTCCGATAACTGGAAGTTGTAGAATGGTTGCTTACTTTGTGTTTGCACAGTTGTAAATCATTAAATTAAAAATAACAAGTGTCAAGTATGACTGGTGTACTCTAACAGTAATTATCAGTTATCGAAAGTTAAGAGTATGGCAGACAGATAAAATGGACATGTATCTAAAACTAGTATGGTCTCATCTCATTGGTAGATTTAAACACCTTGATGAGACCATTTATTCGCTGTCTGTTACTTAGAGTACACCCGTCATTTTGGCAGGTTTATTTTCATTTAAATGATTTACAACTGTGCAAAGACAGGAAATGTCAGCCATGCTACAATTTCAATTAGATGATCTCCAACTGTACACATATAAAGGAAATGTCAGCGACCATGCTACAGTTTCAGTTAAATGAATTCCAACTGTGCAAATACAAAGGAAATGCCAGAGGCCATGCTGCAAATCTCATATAAGAAACAGTGAGATGAAATACACATGTATCTATTTTAATGAAACTTTGTATACATTTTCCAGGTGACTGTACAACATTCACGCTGCGTCTTGCCACGAAAGCACGATCATACTCGATTGGACCTTTACATCCAAGCTTCAAGATAACCAAGATCCTGCGAGAAGCCTTGCGTGAAGTTCTTCCCAGCAATGCCCATGAGATCGCAACTGGAAAACTTTTCATTTCATTGACACGGGTCAGCGATAGGAAAAATGTTGTGGTGTCAGAATATAACTCAAAAGAGGAGCTTATACAGGTTTGTCTACAAAGTTTGTACATCAGCTGGTGGGATCACTTTGGTCAACAAGTCCGGGATAATTGTATTCTCTTGCATTCTTCCCTTCAAAATGAAGTCAAACAAATATTATTGTATGTATTATTTTTCAACCATTTAAAAAGAAAACAAAAAAAACTTTCATTTCGAAATAAATGTAACATTGTGCATCAGGGTCTTTTTAACAGACCTCCATGGTCAAGGGGTTAATGATGTCGCTATGGGTGGAATCCCACAGGGGAAGTCGATTCTTACGCTTGGCGGGAGGTGTACAATACTGGTTCTTCCCAGGAAACGTGGGTGGTCTGCCTCCACAGCAAAAATAAACAAATAATAAAATTGACTATCATAAATAACCCTATATAAAACACCATACAAACAAACTTTTTACCAGTTTTGGAGAAGAGGTCTTTTGCTCTAAATTTAGGGGAATAAATGATGAATGAAATTTCCAGAGGTAAGTTAAAAAAAGTTTTTTGACAAAACATCTGGTTAACTCGACAGTTAAATTGCTGTTTTGACAAATATGTGTAAGATCTAATGACCAGATATAATTAGTGTGGTGTTGACTATCTAAGACAAACAAGCGATGTACTTGATCATGAGGAACAAGCGATGTGCTTGAAGACATACATTATGTTTTACATAACATTTACTTCGTGTAAATCTCACCGCTGCGTATTTGAATTCCCACTGGGAGCTCAGCTTGTAAGTGAGGAAGTGGCGATTCTTACAGACGGCGGGAGGTGTACAGTACTGGTTATACTGGTCTGTCTCCGCCACAAAAAAAAGATCGTTGTATATAACCTCAAGGTTTAACCTTACATGTGTTGAAAATGACGTAAAACACCATATAAACAAACAAAACTTTGTAACACCAGATTTGTGGCTGGAATCCTAAAACATACTTTGAATGATCAAATAAAGTTTTTTTTCCCTACCATCTTGGCTAACACAATCATCATGGTCCATACAAAATTTGAAAGTACATGTATATTAATAACACAGCATCGCTAGCATGTAAAGTATTTTATTATTTACAGTCTAGTACATTTCATGTCCGATTAGATAAAAAGTATTTATAGAAACCAAGGTTCGCACAGCCTTAAAAAGTCCTTAAATTTCAGAAGTAGCCTTTAAAGTCCTTAAATCGACTCCAGCCTTAAACAGTCCTTAAATTTTGACAAAATATCATTAAAGGTCCTTGAATTTCATAATCAGTCGATTAATTATACAAGAGGAATAATATCTGACGTAGTTTAAAAAAATCGGGTGGGGGGGGGGGTGGGGAAATTGGCGATATTTTAATCATTGCCGGTAATAGAATAACATTCGTGCACCTGTTTGGTATCTCAGTCTTAGACTGCTACACAGCATTTAAATATAAGTATATATATGTATGAGTGAAACGGTACATGCACAGTGAAGCAGTCTAATCTCTACCGCTATATCCGGTTATATGAATCGGCTGATTTCATTGGATATCGTACTTCTACAAACCAATCACTGTTGCCGGTTACACTTGGGTTGTTTCTCTAATCAAATTGCACATGGCCCCCATTCACTGAAAAATCAATCATGCCTGGCAAATGTTTGTGTTATAAGTGGTTGAGTGAAATCAGGGAGACAAGCACAAAGCGTACTGCGGATGTTGTCGCAAGTCGATAGATTTAGGTAAAATGGGGGGGAAAGCGCGATTAAATCTGACGCTAAAAGCGAAAGACATGTAATTAACTCGAAAACTCTCGAGTCCCCAACTTTAGGTAATTTCTTCATGAAAAAAGAGTCAACGAAAACAGATGCAGTGGAAATGAAAAGTGACGACGACGTTCTGACATTTAAATGACTCAGCCCCACTGCAAATAGCAGGTCCATAAAAATTGGTTATTAGGGCCTTAAAAGGCCTTTAAAAGTCCTTAAATTTCATAATGATAATTCTGTATGAACCATGGAATCAAAACACATATCTAATCAGAGCTGCCTCACAGATTTCTGTACTTAAGAGACAAGCGATGCAGTTCTTACAAACAATAGAATTTCCGCATCTATTTTTATAAAGCATTATAAATAATGTCATGAACGTTGAAAGTAGTCGCTGGTAATATTTCTGCTGTTACTACTCTTGTTTTGTTTTCCAGAATTTTGTGTTACCGTATACCACCGTATAAACGCCCCTGGGGGCTTTGTATTTTACAAAAGTTTTTTTTTTTTTTACATACTATACCTTTAAAATGCTTGTGGGGAGGTATTTTTTAAATAAATAGACCTCAAGTCAGGCTACTAGCAAGGCAAGTGTATTTTCTCTAAACATAATAAGTTGTGTAAACAAAAATATATAGAGGGGTGTACTGTATATATCCAATAATCCGATTAATCGCCTAACCCGGTTTTAAAAGGTCAATTAAGCTTAATGTAATTCAGTTGTGAAAGGCATCTATAAGTACATTAGTTGTATTATATACATGGATTTACATAATTTGTACCGTTGTTGGCAATGTATTTGTAGATTAACTCAGATTAGTTAATTATTGTAATAGTGACTGTTCCGACTATATAAATCATTATGATATGTAATTGTTCTTATATATATTTACTTATTTATATACCCATTTTTGGGCATTTGTTGGTTTACATATATACCGGTAGTTTATATCACTACCATATCATCCCTTATTTGTAAATAGTTCTATCTTTATATATTTACAATAATTTTTAGCTCAACTGATCAGAGATCAGCGGAGCTTATGCCGTGGTGCGGTGTCCGTCGTCCGTCCGTCCGTCTGTCCGTCTGTCCGTCTGTCCGTCTGTCCGTCTGTCTGTCCGTAAACTTTTATTTGTAGCGACTTCACAGCTGAAACTACTGGATGGATATTCATGAAACTTTACAGAAATGTTGCCCATAAAGTCTAGTTGATCCTAGCAAAAATTCATGTTGATGTGAAATCCAAGATGGCCGCCAAAGCTAAAAATAGAGTTTTAAAATACAAGTTTGTAGCGACTTCTTCTTGAAAACTATAAGTGATATTGATATGGGACTTTTTCTAAAATGATCAGCATGACATGATGTTGATCCTAGCCAAAAATCGTTTTGATTCAACTTTAAACATGGCTGCCAGCGGCCATCTTTGTTTACATAGAGTTATATAGTAAAAACTTGTAGCGACTACTTCTCTGAAACTACTTGGCGGATTGTCATGAAACTTTACATGAATGTTGCTCTTGATGTCTAATTGATCCTAGAAAAATTTCAGGTCGGCCGGAAATTCAAGATGGCCGTCACAGCTAAAAATAGATTTTTAAAAAATAAGTTTGTAGCGACTACTTCTTGAAAACTATAAGTGATATTGATATGGGACTTTTTCTAAAATGATCAGCATTACATGATGTTGATCCTAGTCAAAAATCGTTTTGATTCAACGTTAAACATGGCTGCCAGCGGCCATCTTTGTTTACATAGAGTTATATAGTAAAAACTTGTAGCGACTACTCCTCTGAAACTACTTGGCGGATTGTCATGAAACTTTACAGGAATGTTGCTCTTGATGTCTAATTGATCCTATCAAAATTTCAGGTCGGCCGGAAATTCAAGATGGCCGTCACAGCTAAAAATAGATTTTTAAAAAATAAGTTTGTAGCGACTACTTCTTGAAAACTATAAGTGATATTGATATGGGACTTTTTCTAAAATGATCAGCATGACATGATGTAGATCCTTGTGGAAAATTATTTTGATTCGACGTTAAACATGGCTGCCAGTGGCCATCTTTGGTTACATAGAGTTATATAGTAAAAACTTGTAGCGACTACTCCTCTGAAACTACTTGACGGATGTTCATGAAACTTCACAGGAATGTTGCTCTTGATGTCTAGTTGATCCTAGAAAAATGTCAGGTCGGCCGGAAATTCAAGATGGCCGCCACAGCTAAAAATAGATTTAAAATAAATAAATTTGTAGCGACTACTTCCCAAAAACAATAAGAGATATTGATATGGGACTTTTTCTAAAATGATCAGTATGACATGATGTTGGTCCTTGTCGAAAATCGTTTTGATTTGACCTTAAACATGGCTGCTTTGTTTACATAGAGTTATATAATGAAAACTTGTAGCGACTACTTCTTTGAAACTACCTGACGGATTTTCATGAAACTTTACAGGAATGTTGCTCTTAATGTCTTATTGATCTTAGCAAAATTTCAGGTCGGCCTGAAATTCAAGATGGCCGCCACGGTTAAAAATAGATTTTCAAAAAACAAGTCTGTAGCGACTACTTCCTGAAATCAAAATCAATCAGTAGAGCTTCAAGGTCATTGACCTCTTGTTAATTAATACTTCATTTCTTCATCTTTCCTCAGTTTTTGCGCGCAATAGGACCTATTTATGTGTCGGCGTGCCGTAAAACACAATTCATTCATTCGTTCTTTGTGATTTTCTTCAATTAGAAGTCCTTTCTATGACGAAAAAAAGCTACCATACTTTTGGCATTGGAAATAGGACAGAATAAAGGCCCGCAAAAAACAACATCGCTGCTTTTTTAGCTCTACTGATCAGAGATCAGCAGAGCTTATGCCGTGGTGCGGCGTCCGTCGTCCGTCCGTCTGTCCGTCTGTCTGTCCGTAAACTTTTATTTGTAGCGACTTCACAGCTGAAACTACTGGATGGATATTCATGAAACTTTACAGAAATGTTGCCCATAAAGTCTAGTTGATCCTAGCAAAAATTCATGTTGATGTGAAATCCAAGATGGCCGCCAAAGCTAAAAATAGAGTTTTAAAATACAAGTTTGTAGCGACTTCTTCTTGAAAACTATAAGTGATATTGATATGGGACTTTTTCTAAAATGATCAGCATGACATGATGTTGATCCTAGTCAAAAATCGTTTTGATTCAAGGTTAAACATGGCTGCCAGCGGCCATCTTTGTTTACATAGAGTTATATAGTAAAAACTTGTAGCGACTTCTTCTCTGAAACTACTTGGCGGATTGTCATGAAACTTTACAGGAATGTTGCTCTTGATGTCTTATTGATCCTAGAAAAATTTCAGGTCGGCCGGAAATTCAAGATGGCCGTCACAGCTAAAAATAGATTTTTAAAAAATAAGTTTGTAGCGACTACTTCTTGAAAACTATAAGTGATATTGATATGGGACTTTTTCTAAAATGATCAGCATTACATGATGTTGATCCTAGTCAAAAATCGTTTTGATTCAACGTTAAAAATGGCTGCCAGCGGCCATCTTTGTTTACATGGAGTTATATAGTAAAAACTTGTAGTGACTACTCCTCTGAAACTACTTGGCGGATTGTCATGAAACTTTACAGGAATGTTGCTCTTGATGTCTTATTGATCCTATCAAAATTTCAGGTCGGCCCAAAATTCAAGATGGCCGTCACAGCTAAAAATAGATTTTTAAAAAATAAGTTTGTAGCGACTACTTCTTGAAAACTATAAGTGATATTGATATGGGACTTTTTCTAAAATGATCAGCATGACATGGTGTAGATCCTTGTGGAAAATTATTTTGATTCGACGTTAAACATGGCTGCCAGTGGCCATCTTTGGTTACATAGAGTTATATAGTAAAAACTTGTAGCGACTACTTCTCTGAAACTACTTGACGGATGTTCATGAAACTTCACAGGAATGTTGCTCTTGATGTCTAGTTGATCCTAGAAAAATTTCAGGTCGGCCGGAAATTCAAGATGGCCGCCAAGGCTAAAAATAGATTTAAAATAAATAAATTTGTAGCGACTACTTCTTCAAAACAATAAGAGATATTGATATGGGACTTTTTCTAAAATGATCAGTATGACATGATGTTGGTCCTTGTCGAAAATCGTTTTGATTTGACCTTAAACATGGCTGCTTTGTTTACATAGAGTTATATAATGAAAACTTGTAGCGACTACTTCTTTGAAACTACCCGACGGATTTTCATGAAACTTCACAGGAATGTTGCTCTTAATGTCTTATTGATCTTAGCAAAATTTCAGGTCGGCCGGAAATTCAAGATGGCCGCCACGGTTAAAAATAGATTTTCAAAAAACAAGTCTGTAGCGACTACTTCCTGAAATCAAAATCAATCAGTAGAGCTTCAAGGTCATTGACCTCTTGTTACTATTAAAATGGTTTAAATTACTTCTGTTTTCAGGCTCTGCTATGCAGTGGACATGTTCCACTTTATTCGGGCCTGGTCCCACCATCTTACAGAGGAGTGGTGAGTTGATATCAGTTGTCTTTCATTTATCATACTGTTTTGCCAAAGTTTATTGTTTTGTTATAGAGTATGGTCTCGTCAAGTTGGTTGATTTAAACATTGAGATGGGTGTAGCCCATAAAGGTGTTCAAATCAACCAAGAGTGATAGCATACTCTATTTGTCTGTTAGCATGTCCATTTCATCTATTTGCCATATTCTAACATAAGATAAGTAATAGATAATGGTCCCATTGAGTTGGTTGATTTAAATATTAAGATGGGTGTAGCATGTTCATTTCATCCACCTGCCAAACTCTAACTTCCGATAGCTGGTAGTTAGAGTGCACCAGTCATTCTCAGGGCTCGACTTTAACTTTATGGACAGCTTACCCATAGGGCAAGTTAACTCTGAAAATTTACTTGCCCATGCCAGTTTGTTGGTTGCCCAATTATTTAGACACAAAGCATGTTTTTTTTATAAGGATATACTATTTGTACGCTATTGTTACAAACAACATACCATATCACTATCGTGTTATAGAACAAAAGCGCAAAAGAATTTATTTAAGGAATATCCAATTGTTTATCAAATTCAAGCGTAATTTTGTATTTGTATAACTAAATGTTGTTCCGTGTCAACAAACAATAGTCTTAACAATCTTGATCAGCGATTTTGTTCACCCTTTTGGGAATAGTTCCGGTACCCATTCAATTGGGAAAATTCGCGTTGTTTTGCCTTAAATTGGGTATTTTCCAATATCAAACAAAATAAATATTGTATGCTTAAATACTTTGCAAACACATTACCATGTATATATACATTATCTTGTAGTGTTTCATTAAGTGTTTCATTACCCTCACCTAAAAGAATATATTTTCCCCCGTCTTCTGTTTAAAGGTTTTTGTAAATATTTTTGTAATTTTTAAAAAACACATACCGTAAATGATGCAAGGTGTAAGGTCCTCCTCGACCCCTCGTACATCATTGGACGGGGAGAATAAATTTTTGGAGACAGGAAAAAATAAAATAAATAATAATAATAATAATTATGTGTTGGAGGTTACATATACATGTAAATATGGTAATATACAGGATGCAAGAAGCTTTTTTAAGTTAGGATTCGAACAACAATATACAAGAGACATGTACAAGAAGCTTTATTATACCCTGCTTTCACAAAGTGAAGTGGGGGTTGTATAGGAATCACATTGTCCGTAACGTCACTTCCCTTCACCTAATTTTTTTTGTCCTGTCCCTTAACACATTTTCAGTACTTGCATTCCTCAAACAGTTTTGAATGGGTTGTTCCCAAACTTCATATGCACGTAACAACTGATGTCGAGGGCTTTTTAACATATTTAAGTTTGGCCGAAATCCCAATCTTAAAAAAACAAAACTTTTTCTTTAGAAAATGACCGACTTTACAATGTTTGTATGTTAAAATCATTGCTGAAGTCAATGCTTGAATGATATTATACCTAAAGCATACATTTTAAAAAAAGTTTTCTCTTTAAAAAACATTCCCCTAAATAGCGACAATCTCGCACTTTTTTTTCCCAAAATCAGCAGGCCAATGCTTTTTCACAATTTTCTCGAAAAAAGCCCTGATTTCCCTGTATTCTTTGACATAGCTGTCAGCGGCCATCTTTGTTTACATAGAATTATCTAGTAAAAACTTGTAGCAACTACTCCTCTGTAACTAATCGACGGATTTTCATGAAACTTCACAGGAATGTTGCTCTTGATGACTAATTGATCCTAGCAAAATTTCAGGTCGGCCGGAAATTCAAGATGGCCACCATGGCTAAAAATAGATTTTCAAAATATAAGTTTGTAGCGACTACTTCTTGAAAACTATAAATGATATAATATGGGACTTTTTCTAAAATGATCAGTATGGCATGATGTTGATCCTTGTCAAAATATTTTGATTTGACGTTAAACATGGCCGCCAGCGGCCATCTTTGTTTACATAGAATTATCTAGTAAAAACTTGTAGCAACTACTCCTCTGTAACTAATCGACGGATTTTCATGAAACTTCACAGGAATGTTGCTCTTGATGACTAATTGATCCTAGCAAAATTTCAGGTCGGCCGGAAATTCAAGATGGCCACCATGGCTAAAAATAGATTTTCAAAATATAAGTTTGTAGCGACTACTTCTTGAAAACTATAAATGATATAATATGGGACTTTTTCTAAAATGATCAGTATGGCATGATGTTGATCCTTATCAAAATATTTTGATTTGACGTTAAACATGGCCGCCAGCGGCCATCTTTGTTTACATAGAGTTATATAATGAAAACTTGTAGCGACTACTCCTCCGAAACTACTTGACGGATTTTTATGAAACTTCACAGGAATGCTGATCTAGCTATCAAAAACCTATCAGTAGAGCTT
>JAWPHD010024968.1:0-17632 GCA_037043455.1 Cyrtodaria siliqua | reverse complement strand
GCTGATCATTTTAGAAAAGGTCCCATATCAATCATCGCTTATAACAAGAGCTGTCGGAGAACAGCGCAGCTCGACTATTCGATTTTTCGGAGAATAATAAATATATAGCTAGTATATACCATCAGAAAAGTTGCAGGGTTGCAACATATGTGTAAGAATTGACTAAAACAACACAGAAATATTCTAAAAATAAATAAAAAATTCAAGTGTGGGGGCGATGGGGTGAGAGACAGGGGAGGCGGGTTGCAACATACATGTGTAAGAATTGTCAAAAGCAACACAGAAAGATGTAAAAAAAAAAAAAAAAAATATTGGTCTGGGGGGGGGGGGGGGGGGGGGGGGGGGGGGGGGGGTTGCAACATTTATGTGTAAGAAATAACTAAAACAACACAGAAATGTGTAAAAAAAAACAAGGAGGGAGCGGGGGGGAGAGGCGGGAGTGGGCAGCATATGTGTGTAAGAATTGAATAAAACAACAAAGAAATATGTAAAAAAAAAAAAAAGTTCCAAGTGTGGGGCGGGGTTGGTGGTGATGGGGTGAGAGGGGTGGTGTGTGTGTGTGTGTGTGTGTGGGGGGGGGGGCAAGGGGGTTGCAACATATATGAGTAAAAATTGACTAAAACAACAAAGAAATATGTAAAAAAAACAAGGAGGGAGCGGGGGGGAGAGGCGGGAGTGGGGCAGCATAAGTGTGTAAGAATTTGAATAAAACAACAAAGAAATATGTAAAAAAAAAAAAAGTTCCAAGTGTGGGGCGGGGTTGGTGGTGATGGGGTGAGAGGGGTGGTGTGTGTGTGTGTGGGTGGGGGGGGGGGGGGGGGGGGGGGGGGGGGGGGGGGGGGGGGGGGGGGGGGGGGGCAAGGGGGTTGCAACATATATGAGTAAAAATTGACTAAAACAACAAAGAAATATGTAAAAAAAAAAAAGGAAAGTTTCAAGTCTGGGGCGGGGGCAGATGGGGTGAGAGGCGGGAGTGCGTTTGGGGGAGGGGGAGGGGGGGGGGATGGAACATACATGTGTAAGAATTGTCAAAGCAACACAGAAATATGTAAAGAAAAAAAAAAGTCTGGGGGGGGGGGGGGGGGGGGGGGTGATGGGGGTGACAGGCGTGGGGGGGGGGGGGGGGGGGGGGGGGGGGTGAGCCCATGCCCCAATATGGGTGAAGTTATAAGATGCATAATGCTATAACAAATCCCAAACCAAAATTTTAGATATATACATGCTTACATGCAAACCTAGATCTGCCTTTATTGCACATTTTATGGGCCATCACAATTTGGGTTCCATGGGAGCCCAGAATTTGCAGAAGACAAAATTACTTATCCAACCCTTTACAACATACTATAAGGAAACCAATTCCAAAATTTAGTTCAGCTAGGACAAAAAATGTAAGAGATATATGTAAACACAGCTTACACGCAAAATTTGATGTGAAACAGACATATTTTAAGGGCTATCAGAATTTGGGTTCCATGGGAGCCCAGGGTGTTACAGGAACCAAAATTACTTAAGCAGCCCATACGATAAAGCTATAAGGAAGCTAATGGCCAAATTGGTTGTGCTAGGGTAAGAATTGTAAGAGATATAGACTTTTAAACACAGCTTACACGCAAAATTTGATGTGAAATGGGGCACATTTTATGGGCTATCATAATTTGGGTTCCATGGGAGCCCATGGGTTACAGGAACCAAAATTGTTTATGCAGCCCTTAAGATAATGCTACAAGGAAGCCCATGAACAAATTTGGTTGTGGTAGGATAAGAAATGTAAGAGATATAGACTTGTAAACACAGCTTACACGCAAACCTTGATGTGGGACGCCGACGCCAACGCCAACACCAACGCAGACGCCGACGCCGACCCCGGGGTGATTACATAAGCTCTCTTATTCTTCGAATAGTCTAGCTAAAAATGAGAGATATGGGTTCATCTGTGCATTATCAACGCTGTTTTTCATCTCAGCGTGTAATATGCCTAAACTGCAGTGGGCAAACAACTTGACGTCAATTTTTATTTAAATTATTGATACTGATTAAACCACACATATTTTCCCAAAGTAATTGGTTATTTACTCCAGGACGTGATATCGAATATACAGTGGTTACACTCGTGTTAACACCTGTCGGCATATTGCCTCCTTTTGAAAAGCCATTCCAAATATAAAGCAAGTGGCTTTTCAAAATCAATTCAAATAGTACTAAACAATAAATATACCTGAAAGACAAAAATGTCAAATGATAAATAAACAAGAGGCCCAAGATCGCTCTATTGGCTATATGGTGTCCATGGTGGGGTGGGGGTGGGGGGATAGAAGGATTGTGTGTCAGATATGGCAACATCAAACTAGTTTTATTGGCGGTGCTTGAGCACCGTCAGAGGTATAATGGGGTTTTTCAATGGAATCCTAGGAATGTGACAGTCACAAACCTAACAGCACAATGCAACACTATGCAACACTACGCTAGAAGAAGTAGTCTCTCATGCATGCCTTTAATAAAATTGATATTATGTGATCACTGACAGAAAATGATGATGTGTGTTCGCTTACTGTGTAATTTACAAATACTGTCCTTGTGTGTTCGCTTACTGTTTAATTAACAAATATTCTCTTAAGTAAATCCTTAGATTGTTTATGTATTAATACGCGCTTCTCCGAGATTTTGATTATGACGCATTTGACAGACGATCAGTCGGTGTTTGTTAACAAAAGGCCGCTTAATCATTTGATGCCCTAAATAAGAAACAATGTTCAAAATAAAGGCAATTTATTATTTATTTAGGTCATACATACCTATTTTATAAAAATTTCACTAAGTCAACTTTTTATCATCTGTTTAAAAAGTTATAAATCGAGTTAAAATCGTGCTACAAGCAGACGGTCTGTGTTTATAGAAAAGGTATCATGTTACTAAAAATAGAACAGTCAGTGCTCGCTGAAGAGCTTGCTTAGAAAACAATCTACGGAAGCTAATTCGGGCCATATGAGTTAGCAAAAATATGTTTAAATACGAATTGAATTGAATTGGGTTGAAAGGTTATATGGCGCCTAACAGGCATGGACATGCCAGGCTTATCCTCCATGTACATCGAGATAAAATATGGAAAATGGGCCTAGAACCTTCTCACCCTGAACTGCAGAGTTGCTGCAAATTCTATCGTAGAAACTCCATTTACGCTGGAGCCACGTTTATTGTTTTTCTGCCACTGCTCTTTTGATGTGAGCGAGATGGCACCTGAAACAATGCAGGGATCATGATGAAGACCTTTAATAAACATGAACAAACAAGAGGTCAATGACCTTGAAGCTCTACTGATTGATTTTGATTTCAGGAAGTAGTCGCTACAGACTTGTTTTTGGAAAATCTATTTTTAACCGTGGCAGCCATCTTGAATTTCCGGCCGACCTGAAATTTTGCTAGGATCAATTAGACATTAAGAGCAACATTCCTGTGAAGTTTCATGAAAATCCGTCAAGTAGTTTCAGAGGAGTAGTCGCTACAAGTTTTCATTATATAACTCTATGTAAACAAAGATGGCCGCAGCAGCCATGTTTAACGTCAAATCAAAACGATTTTCAACAAGGACCAACATCATGTCATACTGATCATTTTAGAAAAAGTCCCATATCAATATCTCTTATAGTTTTGAAGAAGTAGTCGCTACAAACTTACTTATTTTAAATCTATTTTTAGCTGTGGCGGCCATCTTGAATTTCCGGCCGACCTGAAATTTTTCTAGGATCAACTAGACATCAAGAGCAACATTCCTGTGAAGTTTCATGAACATCCGTCAAGTAGTTTCAGAGGAGTAGTCGCTACAAGTTTTTACTATATAACTCTATGTAACCAAAGATGGCCACTGGCAGCCATGTTTAACGTCGAATCAAAATAATTTTCCACAAGGATCAACATCATGTCATGCTGATCATTTTAGAAAAGGTCCCATATCAATATCACTTATAGTTTTCAAGAAGTAGTCGCTACAAACTTGTTTTTAAAAAATCTATTTTTAGCTGTGACGGCCATCTTGAATTTCTGGCTGATCTGAAATTTTGCTAGGATCAATAAGACATCAAGAGCAACATTCCTGTAAAGTTTCATGACAATCCGCCAAGTAGTTTCAGAGGAGTAGTCGCTACAAGTTTTTATAATATAACTCTATGTAAACAAAGATGGCCGCTGGCAGCCATGTTTAACGTTGAATCAAAACAATTTTTGACAAGGATCAACATCATGTCATGCTGATCATTTTAGAAAAAGTCCCATATCAATATCACTTATAGTTTTCAAGAAGTAGTCGCTACAAACTTGTATTTTAAAACTCTATTTTTAGCTTTGGTGGCCATCTTGGATTTCACATCAACATGAATTTTTGCTAGGATCAACTAGACTTTATGGGCAACATTTCTGTAAAGTTTCATGAATATCCATTCAGTAGTTTTAGAGGAGTTGTCGCGTAAATAAAAGTTTACGGACAGACAGACGGACAGACAGACGGACAGACGGACGACGGACGCCGCACCACGGCATAAACTCTGCTGATCTCTGATCAGTAGAGCTAAAAATGATAAAATGAACATGAAATACGAAATTGGTAAGGAATATCAATAATCTGAAACATCACTGAATGTAAAAAACAAATCTTGGAAGTTATATTTACAGCACTTCCATTTCCCGTCCATTCCAACACTTACAAAAGCACCGCCCATCAGTGCCTTCAGCACTTTGATATAGACTGTCTTCAATTACCAAGATGTATTTAGTTCAAGTTTGGCTAGCTTTAAAACAAATCAATAAATACTCAAACCAAGTTTCACATGTGACCCAGGGGTGGGGCCAAATTTGACCACAAGGTCACCATTTGAACTAACTTGGTAGAGGACCATAAGCTGGTAAGTACAACATATTAAACCTCTGGCTCTTGTAGTTTCAGAGAAGAAGATTTTTTAAAAGTTTTTCACCATGTAACTCTTTGTAAAACATGTGACCCATGGGGAGGGGCCAAATTTGAACCCAGGGTCACCATTCAAAGAACTTGATAGATGACCATAAGCTGAGTATAAATAAAAAAATATTAAACCTTCTACTCTTGTAGTTTCAAAGAAGAAGATTTTTAAAGTTTATATAAGTCTATATAAAACTGTGACCCCAGGGACGGGGCCAAATTAGACCCCAGGGTCACCATTTGAACAATGTTTTAGAAGAACATAAGCTGATAAGAAATACAAAATATTAAACCTTTAGCCCCTGAAGTTTCAGAGAAGAAGTTTTTTTAACTTTTTCCCTATATCAGTATATGTAAAACTGTGACCCCTGGGGTGGGGCCAAATTTTACCCCAGGGTCACCATTTAAATAAAATTGATAGAGGACAATAAGCTGTTGCTAAATACAAAATATTAAACCTTTGGCTCTTATAGTTTCAGAGAAGAATATTATTAAAGTTTTTCCCCATATAAGTCTATGTAAAATTGTGACCACTGGGGCCGGGCCAAATTTGAGCCCAGGGTCACAATTTGAACAAACTTGGTAGAGGATCCATTATAAGCTGATAATAAATAAAAAAATATTAACTTTAATCTGTTGTAGTTTCATAGAAGAAGTTCTTCCCTATAACTCTATGTAAAACTGATCCAACAAGGGCCCCTAAGCTTCCAATTAAAGGAAAAAGAACCAAGGTTTCTTATGAGAAAAAAATATTTAAAAAAATAAAAAAATAAATAAAAATAAAAATATCAAAAAATAAATAAAAAATAAAAAATATCAAAAATAAATAAATTAAAAAATAAATAAATGAATAAAAAGTTGAACTCATGAACCAAGGTTTCTTATGGAAAAAGACAAAACTATATATATATATATATGCCTCCAGTGAGATTTGAACCAACGACCCCTGGGGCAGTGTGCATTACCAAAGATTGAAAAAGGGCCATAACCTTAAATCCGGTGTTACTTGTTCGATCCGGCTGTTTTTCAACAATCTCGCCAAGCTTTGGAATGATCGAATACAAAATGTAGGCACTAGAGTGTTCACAAGGCTGAAAATTGCATTTTTCAATAATTCAAGGGCACATAACTCCGGTGTTCCTGGTCCGATATAGCCGGTTTTCAAACTTGTCCAAGCTTTCATTGATATTAACAATCTTTGCAAGTTTGGTTTGCGATCAAATACTAAATGAAGGTGCTAGAGTGTTCACAAGACAGAAAATGGCATTTTTCAGAAAAAACAAGGGCCATAACTCTTGAGTACTAATCCAATTTAGCTGGTTTTCAAACTTATCCAAGCTTTCATTGGTATTAACAATCTGTGCAAGTTTGGTAAAGATCAAATAATAAATGAAGATGCTGGAGTGTTCACAAGGCAGAAAATGGCAATTTTTCAGAAAAAAAGGGCCATAACTCCGGTGTTACTTATCCGATTTGACTCGTTTTCGAATTTGTCCGAGCTTTCAATGGTATTCACAACCTTTGCAAGTTTGGTAAAGATCAAATAATAAATGAAGGTCCTAGAGTGTTCACAAGGCTTAACATGGAATTTTTCAGCAAAACAAGGGCCATAACACAGGTGAAATTAATCCGATCTGAGTGGTTTTCAAACTTGTCCGAGCTTTCATTGATATAAAGACACTGGCGAAGTTTCGTAAAGCTCCGATAAATAATGAAGGCCCTAGAGTGTTCACAAGGCAAAAGTTAACGGACGGACGGACGGACGGACTTCGGCCAGTAGAGCTAAAAATCTGTTTTTCTTTTAAAGGGACACGTAGCATCTCAATTTTTTTATTTTACCCGCAACATCCAGTTAAGTTTTTTTTACATAACTTGCACTTGTTCTATCATTAACATTAATTATAAGAACAGTATCAAGCAAATTGTTTTTGCATATTATTAACTGTTGATTATATTGTTGTTATTAACTGTTGATTATATTGTATTATTAACTGTTGATTATATTGCAACAATATATTTAAACCTATGGTAGAGTGATCACTCACATGCCAAATTATCAGATCCAATCACATTGCAGATCGTGACATTTGTTATATACTATTTAATTTAATTAGAGCATCGTCTACTATGTGTGTACTGTGTGTACATCGTCTACTATCTGTGTTCGAGCCTTGCATAAGGCAAGATCTTTTAAAACCATACAGTTAAAAAAATAAAAAATAAAAAAAGGCATTTGAGTACTCTGTAGAATGAGATGAAAACATGAAACTAAAAAAAAAAAAAAATTCTATGCAATCAGGTTTAAAGTGAAAATGGTACTGGATACACTGAGAAGGTAAATTTCAAAGACCAATACACATTAAAGATTGCCCTGTGTCCCTTTAATCATTTGTGAAATTACAGATTTTACAAGCAAAACCTGATTACCATTTTCCACGCAAAAATGTACATTTAGGAATCGGCGAATTTGGAATCTCCAATAATTTCCACTAAAACTTTTGAGATAAAACATTCAGGTTATCTTAATATAAACACAACATATGGAACTAATTTCAGGTAAAAACTCCTCATTTCATCATCTTATACAGCAGAAATTTTCAAAATATATCATTTCTTTTTTCATTTCCTAACAGATATTCTAAAGTAAGGTATTTTATACCAATACAAATTATTATTCCTCAGATATATAATTTATAGATGCACCACGAAAACTGTGCTTGCAGGTGTCAAAAAACAATTAAGCTCAACAAGCACCACAAGCAATAGTCAAATTACCTCATGTAGTATGGATTTCACCTTCATAACATCGCAGTCAATAATAATATGGTATTCATTTTTATCTTTCATGTCTTTGAACATACTAATATAGCTGCTCTGTTCTGTAGCCAGCTTACGGACGGTCACTTTGAAATCTTTCCCTCTCGTTGCTTTAAGAACCTCCTGTAACCGTATTAAACCTGCCAAAACAGAATGAATGTGAAAGACAGACCTTACATATATACATATATATAAATATGCTATCTAAATGCACCAATATAAAAACAAAGAGGGACATTTTATGCATGTTTGCAAAGGTGATTATGTGATAAGCATTTCCTGAGTGTCAAGGCCAAAAATAAAATTATGTTTGTTTCCCCTTCCCGACCCATGCAAAAAAGGGTTGGGTAGGTAGGTAGGACTAATAGGGTATTGTTTAACCAAGAGCAATATTTGTATGTATCAAGATTGTAGGTCAAGTAGTTTATGAATAACAGCCAGGAAATTATTTTTTTCATATCCGGTCACAGTGGCCTTGACCTACTATCCATAAAATCAGCAGGGGTAGTTGTTCCAGAACAGCTAGTACTTGTTTAAAGTTTAAAAGATTATAGGTATAACAGTAATTTGAGTAAACAAACTGCCATGTAAAATGTCAAATAAATTTCGTAATCAGATTAGTGTGACCTTAACATTTGACCTACTAACTCCAAATATGAGTCATTATTTTAACATGGGTACTATTTCTGTAAACATTTAGGTCTCATAGTTACAAGTTACAGAGTGAAAAGTGTTTCTCAGTCAGTTCAATGTGACCTTGATGACCTACTGACCCCATAATCAATAGTTTTCCTCCTGTAACTAAGGGCAATAAACCGAAATATGAATGTTAACTTATATTGAATTAATAAAGTGGAATGTGTATTGCTCTCGTTTCTAGTCATGTGAGATAGGTGTTTTCCTGAATGTGAGATTATAAGAATCTTTCATGTGTATCCGGTGAAGATAGGGAATTCTAACCCGAGGTAAACGTGTTTTTATCGGTACCGCGGCTCTGCCGAGGTTCTGATGAGCCTCGGTTCCGATTAAAACACTTATACCGAAGGTTGGAATTCCCTATCTGAACCGAATACCCATGATAGATTCTTTTTCTTGCATATCAGAGACATGTTGTGCGTTGATGCCGCCAGCTACTAACGTTTTGCATGTTTTCCGGTATACCGGATGTTGGCGTGAGATGGAAATATCTAGCCCGGGTGAAATGACGGATATCCTTCTCCGGTATGCAAGAATATAAGAATACATCATGAGTATCCATGTGAGATATGGAAATCTCACCCGAGGGTCAGAATTATAACCAGGTACGAGGCTCTGTCGAGTTCCAGGTTGCAATTCTGATCCGGAGGGTGTTCTTCCATTATGCGCTTAGTACAGGCATACTATATTGACTGTATTTGATTTTATGCTAGAACAAGGCGACGCCACTAATTTCATGCTCACAGTTGGGTCTTTTGTGAATGCAGCCTGTGCCCATGCCATTGTGAAAAATAGCGGCATTTTTCTGGAAATTGTGAAAATTGTGAAATATTATATCAAAAGAGAAATAAGTATAAAATTCTTCTAGGTAGAGGTAGGACGTAGTTTCAGAGGTTGGAATTGAGAGATGTAGCAAACGAAATTTAAGACTAGTATCCTTACTGGTCTGTATTTACCAAAAAAATAAATGTTTCGGGACCAAATTAGGCATAAAAAAAACACTGGCTCATATGAAAAGAAATGGGAGAAAACTCAATCTTACACAAAACTTCATGATGTCACGTTGACGTCACCTCATTCTAGCGTTAATCAAATGCAGTTATTGAAATTACTTATTATATTTGTACTAAGCACATACTGGGAGAAAAATAATCCATCGTAAGTATCCATGTGAGATAGGGAAATCTCACGCTCGGGATCAGAATTGGGTGAGATTTTCCAATTTCACTTACATACTCTTAGATATCAATAGCAGTAACAGAAACAATATTCAGTATTGAGAATTCATATATACTTACTATCGTTATCCTCGTATATGACTGTAAACTGCCGCCATCCCCACTGGACGATCAGATCAGCGTATGCTTTACTTAGCGCAAGATAATCTGGGTAAACACTTATAGAGAAATAGTCACGGGGGTCCCTCGAATCCCACTGAGCTTGCAGGTGAGGAATTTCAAATGCATTGCAAATAGATTGCACGTGTGCACGTGGTATCTTCGCTATGGGACCAAAAACAGCTGCTATGCCTTCTCCCATTTGCCGACATACTGTAAAATACAAATGCAAATGATAGTAAAATAGCTGGAATATTAAGAATGCCATTGAACAGTATGGCGTCTTCCCCGTTATAAATGCTCCCCCTCCATATCTCCCCACCCCCACCCCACCGCACAACCCCCACTTTTCATAAGGGGGATGGTTATATTAGGCCATTAAAAACACATATAAAGGTCTAGTTTACACAAATACACTTGCCAGTAACCTAACTAAGTCTAGATTAGAAAAAAAAAGTATGACCTCATATTATAAACGCCCCCTTTTTGTAAACTGTAATGCCCCTGGGTGCGGTTAAACAGGGGCATACAGTAAGTCTATGGTAAGTATATAAATGCACTACTATCACCTGTGGCTGAGATTATAAGCTTATTGTTATGAGGATATTAAGATAGATGCCAAATCCTGGTACAGCACATTGAATCACATAGAATTATATAAGGAATGTATGGTGGCATATTTCTGCCACGAGATAGCTAGATAATTTATTGTGTATTTTTCGCGATAATGTTACTTTTACTCTTTAATTTTCAACAATTTTATCTAACAAAACTTGCTGCGATACTGCCCACTTCCGTCATCACGTTAGCACAAAAGTTAACGCGATAAGAATTATCTTTTGAAATTTTGGTTTTCATAATAATGTTGACTACGGTAATTATCATGAAAATTCAAGTTACTAGCTAGTTAAGTGTTTGTTTTCTTAATAATTCTGCCCAGGTATCGCGAAAAACTCACGTCTCACGGCAGTTTAGATATCTATAAATAGACTGTTTATAAATAACCTGGTCGTGGGTAAAAGCCATACTGTATATTGCTATCAAAACCAAAATGATTACCATTTTTAGCTCTACTGGCCAAGGGCCAGAAGAGCTTATGGGATGGCGAGTTGTCCGTCGTCCGTCCGTCGTCCGTCCGTCGTCTGTTGTTAACTTTTGTCTTGTGAACACTCTAGGGCCTTCATTTTTCATCCGAACTTTACCAAACTTTAACAGGTTGTTAATATCAATGAAAGCTCGGATAACATGGTTCATACAGACTTTTCAAACCTAAATTTAGGGCCTTTTTAGGGCCTTTTTAGGGACATTTTCGCTAAATTTAGGGCCTCAATATTTATAGCATAATTATGCGTTTGACTAAAACTCCTGCTTACTGCTACAGTAAAACCCCTCTAAAGTGACCCCTACAAGAAGATAGGCAGCTTAATGCAACATGATAGTATTGTAGAAAGCTCCTCTAATAGCTTTCTGCAAACTATAGTGCTGCATTAAGCAGTCACCTGTAAAAAGAACACTAAATGTGTATATTGTAAGCGGTTGCATTAGCTGGGTTTTACTGTATTTATAGCCAATAAACCTGGACCTACCTAAGATTAAACAGTTTTCAGCTCTGTGGCCTTGTCCACAGGTATTCGGGGAGTAGCTTAGACTTACACTTGAAATTTTCAGAAAAAAAACAAAAAACATCATTTAAATACTAATCAAACATTAAAAACACAAATTAAAAAAAAAAAAAAAAAAAAAAAATAATTCTATGACTATACTAAAAAAAATTTACACTTGAATTTTTCAGAAAAAAACCACATCATTTAAATACTAATCAAACATTAAAAACACAAATTAAAAAAAAAAAAAAAAAAAAAAAATTATATTACTATACTACTATTTTTTTATTTTTTTTAAGTAATATAATTTTTTTTTTTTTTTTTTAATTTGTGTGTTTAAATGTTTGATTAGTATTTAAATGATTTTTTTTTTTCTGAAAACTTCAAGTGTAAGTCTAAGCTACTCCCCGAATACCTGTGGTTTAGCCCAAATTTTATTTTTTTTTTAATTATACCCCACCCACTCCACCAAATATTGGCCGCGATTTTTCAAAAACGGCCGTGCAAAAATGGCTGCACGGTTGGCTCAGTCGTTGGCTGGCTAATAACTTCCCCTCTGAAATATAACCGAGTATGAATCAAACTCAGTACGATCAGGACTTCATATAAAGCCCTGGTACGATGTACAATAGTACAAATCTAATTTCGTAGGAGTTGTCGTTCTTGAATTCATTCTATTTTTAGAAATTTCGTAGGAGTTGTCGTTCTTGAATTCATTCTATTTTTAGAAGCAACAACACCTTGACAGCCCAAATAATGTGCGAAATGAAATTTAGGGCCACCAAAACTAATTTTTAGGGCCGTATAGAGTAAATTTAGGGACTTTTTAGGGCCTGACATGCAATTTAGGGCCTTTTCAAGCAACTCATCAAAATTTAGGGCCTTTTCAAGTCTGTGCGAACCATGGATAAGTTCGAAAACCAGCCAGAGCGGTATAATTTCACCGGAGTTATGGCCCTTGTTTTGCTGAAAAATGCCATATTAAGCCTTATGAACACTCTAGCACCTTCATTTATTATTTGATCTTTACCAAACTTGCACAGATTGTTAATACCAATTATAGCTTAGACAAATTCGAAAATCAGCTGAATTGGGTCAGTAACACCGGAGTTATGGCCCTTGTTTTTTCTGAAAAATGCTATTTTCTGCCTTGTTAACACTCTAGCACCTTCATTTATTATTTGATCTTTACCAAACTTGCATAGATTGTTAATATCAATGAAAGCTCGAACAAGTTCGAAAACCAGCTAAATCGGATCAGTAACACCGGAGTTATGGCCCTTGTTTTTTCTGAAAAATGCTATTTTCTGCCTTGTGAACTCTCTAGGGCCTTCAATATTAATCGGATCTTTACTTAACTTTGCCAGTGTCTTTATATCAATGAAAGCTCGAACAAGTTCAACAACCGGCAAGATCAAAATAATTTCAACGGAGTTATGGTCCTTGTTTTGCTGAAAAATGCCATATTAAGCCTTGTGAACACTCTAGCACCTTCATTTATTATTTGATCTTTACCAAACTTGCACAGATTGTTAATGTCAATAAAAGCTCGGACAAGTTCGAAAACCAGCTAGATCGGACCATTAACAGCGGAGTTATTGCCCTTGATTTAGTTAAAAATGCTATATTTTGCCTCGTTAAGACGATAGGGGCTTCACTGTTCATCCAATCTTTACCAAACTTTATCAGATTGTTAACATCAATGAAAGCTCGGACAAGTTTGAAAACCATTCATATCGGACGAGTAACAGCGAAGTTATGACCCTTGATTTAGTTCAAAATGCTATTTTTTGCCTTGTTAAAGACTTTATTTTTTATCCGATCTTTACCAAACTTTATCAGATTGTTAATGTCAATAAAAGCTCGGTCAAGTTCGAAAACCAGACAGATCGGACCAGTAACAGCAGAGTTATGGCCCTTGATTTAGTTAAAAATGCTATATGTTGCTTAGTTAATTCGATAGGGCCTTCATCTTTCATCTTTACAAAACTTTACCTGATTGTTTATATCAATGACAGCTCAGAAAATTTCGAAAACCAGCCAGATTGAACCATTAAATGATGGCCCTTGATTTAGTTAAAAATGCTATATTTTGCCTCGTTAAGTTGATAGGGCCTTCATTTTTCATGCGATCTTTATGAAACTTAACTAGATTGTTAATATCAATGAAAGCTCGGTCAAGTTCGAAAACCAGCCAGATTGGACCATTTACATCGGAGTCATGGCCCTTGATTTTCTGAAATATGCTATATCTTGGCCTCATTAAGACGAAAGGCCCTTCATTTGGCCGGATTTCATTGAAACTTTGCAGGGATGATCAGTACCAAGCCTAGTTGTACATAGTACCGTGTTCCAGTTGAATGATTTTGGCGGAGTTATAGCCCTTTAAAAAAAATTAATACACAAACTTTGTTCCGACTAGTTCTCCTGAACCCCTGGCCGGATTTAAACGAAGCTTTTTAGGGATGATCAATTCCATGTCTAGTTGTGCAAATCATTTAATATACAAACTTTATTCTGACAAGTTCTCCTGAACCCCTGGCCGGATTTAAACGAAGCTTTTTAGGGATGATCAATTCCATGTCTAGTTGTGCAAATCATTGCCGTATGCCGGCTGGATGACTTTTTTTGGCAGAATTATGGCCCTTTAAAGGTTTTAATACACAAACTTTGTCTGATCTTAATTCTCCTGAACTCCTCGCTAGATTTCAATGAAACTTTGCAGGGATGATCAACACCAAGCCTAGTTGTGCATGTCATCGTCACGTTCCGGTTTACAGATAGTTGGCAGAGTTATGGCCCTTTAAAGAATTTTGATACCACAATTTTTTTCCGGGCTAGTTCTCCTGAACCCATGGCTGGATATAGACGAAACTTGACAAGGATGACCAGTATCAAGCCTAGTTGTGCATATCATCGCCATATTTCGGTTGAATGATTTTTGGCAGAGTTGTGACCTTTTAAATGTATTAATACACAAACTTTGTCCAGATTAGTCTCTTCGGAACTGTTTGCCAGATTTCAGCGAATCTTGGCGAGAATGATCAGTACTAAGCCTAGTTGCACCTATCATTGCCATGTTCTGGTTGAATGATTTTTGAAAGACTTATGGCCCCTTATACATAAACTATATCTTGAGCCAGTAGAGCGTCCACAGGCCCTCTTGGGCCTCTTGTTTATATATGGGCCTACTTTTCATACAATGTAAAAATATTTAATTCTGTATATGCATAATTTTAATTTAATAATATTATTAGTCTGATGTCATTGGATACTCAAATTTCACCACCATGAAACGACGTGTCGTGACAAAGAGCCAGGTCCCTAATTTCAAGGTTAAGGTCACACGTGTACGTTGCATGTCATTATTTAAAGTTTCGTGTCGGGGTTATAACTTCTTTATTTATCATTGGATTTCAGTAATATTATAAACACATGATCACCATTATGAGACAATGTGTCGCGACTAAGAACAATCTACCCAGGTGCCCTTGCACGAAAATTGCCTGGATGGGCACCTGGGGTCTTCTTCTTCTTCATATGACCTTAGCTGTTAGTTCGTCTATAAATCCAATTCAATTCAATTTAATTAAATTATCTGTCATTAGATTGTAACAATAGTACACACAAATGTTCACCACCATGACGATGTGTCGCGACTAAAAGCCATGTCCGTACCTTCAAGGTCCAGGTCACACATGTTTTTTTGAAGGGCATTGCTTATATTTTGTGTCCACGCTATAAATTCTTCATTTATTATTGGAGTTCAACAACATTATAAACAAATTCAGGGCTGTACAAATCCTAATTAGCCCGACGCCCGGGACTAGTCCAAAACCAAAGTCGGGCATGTCACTTTTTCAAAGATTTCTGTCCCGGACTAGTCCAATTTTAAAAAAAGAGAAAGTCGGGCGTGTCACTGTTTGAAAGATTTCAGTCCCAGATTTGTCAAATTTACAATGTCGGCCACCTGTCATAAAACAACCCAAGCACACTTCTCAACGTAATCCTTTAATTGCACTCACTTATTGTAATGCAATTAGCATCCACAGCGGCGATCATCCAATACCCCGGGCAATTTTATCAACAATCAACCATGCCGGAAGTCCCGCCTCCAAATTACTTAAATTGACAGTGGGCATTGTCGACATTATCCAATCAATTAACCCGATCTATTTTAATCCAGACCCGCTAGCCAATGAAACGACTACCACATGTAAATCACATGTTCGTCACGTGATTACCTGTTTGTCACGTGGTGAGCTGAAAATGGCGATACACTGAAACAATAACACTATCACGTTGATAAATTCGCAATTAGGCCGATTTGTCGGCAATCTTTCGATGAGTAAAGAAACTCAGGACGTTTGATAATGGAAGCATGTTTGATTTGAAACGGTAGGTGTGATTTTTTATTGTTTCTCAGTGTATTGTTGAGCGTAATTGTAACAAACTTGAAAGGCGGGTGGGGTAACGGTTTGTGCATAGTTAGTGTACTAATAACGTTCGAAGAATTGAGCTGTCAAACAAATAAAATAAAAACAAAACGAACTGATACACATAATCAGTTTGATTTCGTATTCGGCAGTGCTAACGTTTACATTTCAAAAATGAGTTTGTTGAACTTTTTCAGTGTTAAAAATAAGGAAAATTTTCAGAGTGAAAGCGAAAGTGAAAGTAAAAATAAAAAGAGGAAAAATGTAGAATGTGATACACAGCCAATCAAAAAGTCAAAATCATCTGGTGTAGTGGACAAAAACATAAAAATAAAATGTTTATGTTGATTCACGTGTTATTTATTTTTTGCATTAGGTAAAATGGTAATAAAGTTAAGAATCTCATCTGTAGCGGACTAGCCCCTTACCTATATAAAGTTGTGACTTTTTTCTTTCCATTAAATGATTATCTGAACTGTAATATGAAACTCAATATCTATATTGAAATTTAAAAATGCAGATGTGATTCTTACTATTGCTACTGTTTCACCCAATGGCAGTCTACAATCTACACCACTGAAACATACATTAATTGTCTGAAGAGTAAATAAGGATTGTTTCCTTTACTGTGTGTAATGAATTGTAATGAGTTGCATAAGACGCAGTTTTAACATATTGAGAAATCGAAAAAATTCAGGACTTGTATCCATTTTTTGGGACTATTCACAATTTTTTTGGGACTAGTCACTTTTGACAGGTGACTAGTCCCGGACTAGTGGCTAAAAAAAATATTTGTACAGCCCTGAGATTACACCGCCATGAGTGGATGTGTCGCGGCTAAAACCAGGTCCCTACATTCAAGGTCAAGGTCACACATGTACTTTGAAGGTTATTGTTTAAAATTTCGTGTCCAGGCTCTAACGTCTTTATTTATCATCGGATTTTGATAATACTATACACAGTGTTCACCACCATGAGATGATGGGTAGCGACTAAGGTCCCCACATTCAAGGACAATAATACTATTATACACATATGTTCACCTCAATGAGAAGATTTTGACAAAGGCAAGGTGCTTACCATCAAGGTCAAGGTCACATTTTCACATTGAAGGTTATTGCTATAATTTGGTGTCCGGGCTATAGATTCTTAATCTATCACTGGATTTTAATAATGTTATACAAATATGGTTACACCATGAGACAATGTGTCGCAACCAACCAAAAGATACCTACCCTCAAGTTCACGTCACAAATACATTTTAAACGTTTTTGCTATAATTAACTTTAACATTCAGGCCCAAACCGGTAGGGAACATTGCCCTGTTACTTTTTGCTTATGCTAATGAGTTTGTTGAAATAAATTATGTCTATTTGTAATGCTTTATTTATAGTATTAAATAATGTTACATCTATGTATATGATAAAAGTAAATGGAATGATAAATGGTGAACATTATGTACGTTGATGCACGATACGGTATGGTACGGTACGGGAAATATTTTGTAATGTTTACACTATAAAAACATGTTTATATATATTATAACATCATATATTTATTTTTAGATTTAATACAATTACATGTGTTTTATCATAAATTATATGAACAAAACTATACATATCATTGATCACTTTCATAGACACTATTAGCCATTATAAGCTCCATGCCAGAGGACCTGCCATTTCAAGTAGTTTTCGTTACTGGACTGTACGGTACAGCTTTTACCCCCAACTGGATACGGGTATCAAACTATTCGTGATAAGAAACTATAATGGTGGAAGAGTGGGTATTACCATG
>JAWPHD010024967.1:0-17632 GCA_037043455.1 Cyrtodaria siliqua | reverse complement strand
CTTAAACATATATATGCAGTTCTTACACATATATATTCAGTTCTTATACATATATTCAGTTCTTACACATATATTCCGTTCGTACGCATATATATTCAGTTTCTTACACATATATATGCAGTTCTTACACACAAATATTCCGTTCTTACACATATATATTTAGTTTTTACGCATATATTCAGTTCTTACAAATATATATTCGTTCTTACGCATATATATTCAATTCTTACGCATATATATTCAGTTCTTACACATATATATTCAGCTCTTACACATATATATTCAGTTCGTACACATATATATTCAGTTCTTACACATATATATTCAGTTCTAACACATATATATTCAGTTCTTACACATATATATTCAGTTCTTACACATATATATTCCGTTCTTACGCATATATATTCAGTTCTTACACATATATATTCCGTTCTAACACATATATATTCAGTTCTTACACATATATATTCAGTTCTTACACATATATATTCCGTTTTTACGCATATATTTTCAGTTCTTACGCATATATATGCAGTTGTTACACATATATATATTCAGTTATTACACATATATATTCAGTTCTTATACATATATTCAGTTCTTACACATATATATTCCGTTTTTACGCATATATATTCAGTTCTTACACATATATATGCAGTTCTTACACAAATATATTCCGTTCTTACACATAAATATTCAGTTTTTACGCATATATTCAGTTCTTACACATATATTCCGATCTTACGCATATATATTCAGTTCTTACGCATATATATTCAGTTCTTACACATATATATTCAGCTCTTACACATATATTCAGTTCTTACACATATATATTCAGTTCTAACACATATATATTCAGTTCTTACACATATATATTCAGTTCTTACACATATATATTCCGTTCTTACGCATATATATTCAGTTCTTACACATATATATTCCGTTCTAACACATATATATTCAGTTCTTACACATATATATTCAGTTCTTACACATACATATTCCGTTCTTACGCATATATATTCAGTTCTTACGCATATATATTCAGTTCTTACACATATATATTCAGTTCTTACACATATATACCGTTCTTACGCATATATATTCAATTCTTACACATATATATACAGTTTTTACACAAATATATTCAGTTCTTACACATATATATTCAGTTCTAACACATATGTATTCAGTTCTTACACATATATATTCAGTTCTTACACATATATATTCCGTTCTTAGGCATATATATTCAGTTCTCTACACATATATATTCCGCTATAACACATATATATTCCGTTCTTAGGCATATATATTCAGTTCTTACACAAAAATATTCAGTTCTTACACATATATATTCAGTTTTTACGCATATATTCAGTTCTTACACATATATTCAGTTCTTACGCATATATATTCATTTCTTACGCATATATGTCCAGTTCTTACACATATATTCCGATCTTACGCATATATATTCAGTTCTTACGCATATATATTCAGTTCTTACACATATATATTTAGCTCTTACACATATATATTCAGTTCTTACACATATATATTCAGTTCTTACACATATATATTCCGTTCTTAAGCATATATATTCAGTTCTTACACATATATATGCAGTTCTTACAAAAATATATTCAGTTCTTACACATATATATTCAGTTCTTACGCCTATATTCAGTTCTCACGCATATATTCAGTTCTTACGCATATATATTCAATTCTTACGCATATATGTTCAGTTCTTACACATATATTCCGATCTTACGCATATATATTGAGTTCTTACGCATACATATTCAGTTTTTACACATATATATTCCGTTCTTACGCATATATATTTAGTTCTTACACATATATATTCAGTTCTTACACAAATATATTCAGTTCTTACACATATATTTTCCGTTCTTACGCATATATATTCCGTTCTAACGCATATATATTCAGTTCTTATACATATATATTCAGTTCTTAAACATATATATTCCGTTCTTACGCATATATATTCAGTTCTTACACATATATATTCAGTTCTTACACATATATATTCAGTTCTAACACATATATATTCAGTTCTTACACATATATATTCAGTTCTTACACATATATTTTCAGTTCTTATGCATATATATTCCGTTCTTAAGCATATAAATTAAGTTCTTACGCATATATATTCAGTTCTTACACATATATATTCAGTTCTTATGCATATATATTCAGTTCTTACACATATATATTTAGTTCTTACACATATATATTCCGCTCTTACGCATATATATTCAGTTCTTACACATATATATGCAGTTCTTACACAAATATATTCAGTTCTTACGCATATATTCAGTTCTTACGCATATATATTCAATTCTTACGCATATCTGTTCAGTTCTTACACATATATTCCGATCTTACGCATATATATTCAGTTCTTACGCATATATATTCAGTTCTTACACATATATATTCAGCTCTTACACATATATATTCAGTTCTTACACATATATATTCAGTTCTTACACATACATATTCAGTTCTAAGACATATATATTCAGTTCTTACACAAATATATTCCGTTTTTACACATATATATTCCGTTCTTACGCATATATATTCAGTTCTTACACATATATATTCCGTTCTAACACATATATATTCAGTTCTTACACATATATATTCCGTTATAAGACATATATATTCAGTTCTTACAAATATATATTCAGTTCTTACACATATATATTCAGTTCTTACACATATATATGCTGTTCTTACACAAATATATTCAGTTCTTACACATATATATTCAGTTCTTACGCATATATTCAGTTCTTACGCATATATTCAGTTCTTACGCGTATATATTCAATTCTTACGCATATATGCTCAGTTCTTACACATATATTCCGATCTTACGCATATAGATTCAGTTCTTACACATATATATATTCAGTTCTTACACATATATATTCAGCTCTTACACATATATATTCAGTTCTTACACATATATATTCAGTTCTTACACATATATATTCAGTTCTATACATATATATTTAGTTCTTACACATATATATTCAGTTCTTACACATATATTCCGTTCTTACGCATATATATTCCGTTCTAACAAATATATATTCAGTTCTTACACATAGATATTCAGTTCTTACACATATATATTCAGTTCTAACACATATATATTCAGTTCTTACACATATATATTCAGTTCTTACACATATATATTCAGTTCTTACACATATATATGCAGTTCTTACACATATATATTCAGTTCTTACACATATATATTCAGTTCTTATACATATATTCAATTCTTACACATATATATTCCGTTCTTACGCATATATATTCAGTTCTTACACTTATATATGCAGTTCTTACACAAAAATATTCCGTTCTTACACATATATATTTAGTTTTTACACATATATTCAGTTCTTACACATATATTCCGATCTTACGCATATATATATTCAGTTCTTACGCATATATATTCAGTTCTTACACATATATATTCAGCTCTTACACATATATATTCAGTTCGTACACATATATATTCAGTTCTTACACATATATATTCAGTTCTAACACATATATATTCAGTTCTTACACATATATATTCAGTTCTTACACATATATATTCCGTTCTTACGCAAATATATTCAGTTCTTACACATATATATTCCGTTCTAACACATATATATTCAGTTCTTACACATATATATTCAGTTCTTACACATATATATTCCGTTCTTACGCATATATTTTCAGTTCTTACACATATATATGCAGTTGTTACACATATATATTCAGTTCTTACAAATATATATTCAGTTCTTATACATATATTCAGTTCTTACACATATATATGCAGTTCTTACACAAATATATTCCGTTCTTACACATATATATTCAGTTTTTACGCATATATTCAGTTCTTACACATATATTCCGATCTTACGCATATATATTCAGTTCTTACGCATATATATTCAGTTCTTACACATATATATTCAGCTCTTACACATATATTCAGTTCTTACACATATATATTCAGTTCTTACACATATATATTCAGTTCTAACACATATATATTCAGTTCTTACACATATATATTCAGTTCTTACACATATATATTCCGTTCTTACGCATATATATTCAGTTCTTATACATATATATTCCGTTCTAACACATATATATTCAGTTCTTACACATATATATTCAGTTCTTACAAATATATATTCCGTTCTTACGCATATATATTCAGTTATTACGCATATATATTCAATTCTTACACATATATATTCAGTTCTTACACATATATATTCCGTTCTTACGCACATATATTCAATTCTTACACATATATATACAGTTCTTACACAAATATATTCAGTTCTTACACATATATATTCAGTTCTTACACATATATATTCAGTTCTTACACATATATATTCCGTTCTTACGCATATATATTCAGTTCTTACACATATATATTCCATTATAACACATATATATTCAGTTCTTACACATATATATTCAGTTCTTACACATATATATTCCGTTCTTACGCATATATATTCAATTCTTAAACATATATATGCAGTTCTTACACAAATATATTCAGTTCTTACACATATATATTCAGTTTTTACGCATATATTCAGTTCTTACACATATATTCAGTTCTTACGCATATATATTCATTTCTTACGCATATATGTCCAGTTCTTACACATATATTCCGATCTTACGCATATATATTCAGTTCTTACGCATATATATTCCGTTCTTACGCATATATATTTAGTTCTTACACATATATATTCAGTTCTAACACAAATATATTCAGTTCTTACACATATATTTTCCGTTCTTACGCATATATATTACGTTCTAACGCATATATATTCAGTTCTTATACATATATATTCAGTTCTTACACATATATATTCCGTTCTTACGCATATATATTCAGTTCTTACACATATATATGCAGTTCTTACACAAATATATTCAGTTCTTACACATATATATTCAGTTTTTACGCATATATTCAGTTCTTACACATATATTCCGATCTTAAGCATATATATTCAGTTCTTACGCATATATATTCAGTTCTTACACATATATATTCAGCTCTTACACATATATATTCAGTTCTTACACATATATATTCAGTTCTTACACATATATATTCAGTTCTAACACATATATATTTAGTTCTTACACATATGTATTCAGTTCTTACACATATATATTTAGTTCTTACACATATATATTCAGTTCTTACACATATATATTCAGTTCTAACACATATATATTTAGTTCTTACACATATGTATTCAGTTCTTACACATATATATTCAGTTCTTACACATATATTCCGATCTTAAGCATATATATTCAGTTCTTACGCATATATATTCAGTTCTTACACATATATATTCAGCTCTTACACATATATATTCAGTTCTTACACATATATATTCAGTTCTTACACATATATATTCAGTTCTAACACATATATATTTAGTTCTTACACATATGTATTCAGTTCTTACACATATATATTTAGTTCTTACGCATATATATTCAGTTCTTACACATATATATTCAGTTCTTACACATATATATTCCGTTCTTACGCATATATATTCAATTCTTACACATATATATACAGTTCTTACACAAATATATTCAGTTCTTACATATATATTCAGTTCTTACGCATATATATTCAATTCTTACGCATATATGTCCAGTTCTTACACATATATTCCGATCTTACGCATATATATTCAGTTCTTACGCATATATATTCAGTTCTTACACATATATATTTAGCTCTTACACATATATATTCAGTTCTTACACATATATATTCAGTTTTTACACATATATATTCTGTTCTTACGCATATATATTCAGTTCTTACACATATATATGCAGTTCTTACAAAAATATATTCAGTTCTTACACATATATATTCAGTTCTTACGCATATATTCAGTTCTCACGCATATATTCAGTTCTTACGCATATATATTCAATTCTTACGCATATATGTTCAGTTCTTACACATATATTCCGATCTTACGCATATATATTCAGTTCTTACGCATATATATTCAGTTTTTACACATATATATTCCGTTCTTACGCATATATATTTAGTTCTTACCCATATATATTCAGTTCTTACACAAATATATTCAGTTCTTACACATATATTTTCCGTTCTTACGCATATATATTCCGTTCTAACGGATATATATTCAGTTCTTATACATATATATTCAGTTCTTACACATATATATTCCGTTCTTACGCATATATATTCAGTTCTTACACATATATATGCAGTTCTTACGCATATATTCAGTTCTTACGTATATATTCAGTTCTTACGCATATATATTCAATTCTTACGCATATATATTCAGTTCTTACACATATATATTTAGCTCTTACACATATATATATTCAGTTCTTATGCATATATTCAGTTCTTACGCATATATTCAGTTCTTACACATATATATTCAGTTCTTACACATATATTTTCAGTACTTATACATATATATTCAGTTCTTACACATATATTTTCCGTTCTTACACATATATATTCAGTTCTTACACATATATATTCAGTTCTTACACATATATATTCAGTTTTTACGCATATATATTCCGTTCTTAAGCATATAAATTCAGTTCTTTCGCATATATATTCAGTTTTTACGCATATATATTCAGTTCTTACGCATATATATTCAGTTCTTTCACATATATATTAAGTTCTTACACATATTTATTCCGTTCTTACGCATATATATTCAATTCTTACACATATATATGCAGTTTTTACACAAATATATTCAGTTCTTACACATATATATTCAGTTTTTACGCATATATTCAGTTCTTACACATATATTCAGTTCTTACGCATATATATTCAATTCTTACCTATATATGTCCAGTTCTTATACATATATTCCGATCTTACGCATATATATTCAGTTCTTACGCATATATATTCAGTTCTTACACATATATATTTAGCTCTTACACATATATATTCCGTTCTTACACATATATATTCAGTTCTTACACATATATATTCCGTTCTAACACATATATATTCAGTTCTTACACATATATATTCAGTTCTGACACCTATATATTCCGATCTTACGCATATATATTCAGTTCTTACACATATATATTCAGTTCTATACATATATATTCAGTTCTTACACATATATATTCAGTTCTTACACATATATTCCGTTCTTACGCATATATATTCCGTTCTAACACATATATATTCAGTTCTTACACATAGATATTCAGTTCTTACACATATATATTCAGTTCTAACACATATATATTCAGTTCTTACGCATATATATTCAGTTCTTACACATATATATTCAGTTCTTACGCATATATATTCAGTTCTTACACATATATATGCAGTTCTTACACATATATATTCAGTTCTTACACATATATATATTCAGTTCTTACGCATATATGCTCAGTTCTTACACATATATTCCGATCTTACGCTTATATATTCAGTTCTTAGGCATATATATTCAGTTCTTAAACATATATATGCAGTTCTTACACATATATATTCAGTTTTTACGCATATATATTCAATTCTTACGCATATATGTCCAGTTCTTACACATATATTCCGATCTTACGCATATATATTCAGTTCTTACGCATATATATTCAGTTCTTATACATATATATTCAGCACTTACACATATATATTCAGTTCTTACACATATATATTCAGTTCTTACACATATATATTCAGTTCTAACACATATATATTCAGTTCTTACACATATATATTCAGTTCTTACACATATATATTCCGTTCTTACGCATATATATTCAGTTCTTACACATATATATTCCGTTCTAACACATATATATTCAGTCCTTACACATATATATTCAGTTCTTACACATATATATTCAGTTCTTACACATATATATTCAGTTCTTACGCATATATTCAGTTCTTACGTATATATTCAGTTCTTACGCATATATATTCAATTCTTACGCATATATATTCAGTTCTTACACATATATATTTAGCTCTTACACATATATATATTCAGTTCTTACGCATATATTCAGTTCTTACGCATATATTCAGTTCTTACACATATATATTCAGTTCTAACACATATATTTTCAGTTCTTATACATATATATTCAGTTCTTACACATATATTTTCCGTTCTTACACATATATATTCAGTTCTTACACATATATATTCAGTTCTTACACATATATATTCAGTTTTTACGCATATATATTCCGTTCTTAAGCATATAAATTCAGTTCTTTCGCATATATATTCAGTTTTTACGCATATATATTCAGTTCTTACGCATATATATTCAGTTCTTTCACATATATATTCAGTTCTTACACATATTCATTCCGTTCTTACGCATATATATTCAATTCTTACACATATATATGCAGTTCTTACACAAATATATTCAGTTCTTACACATATATATTCAGTTTTTACGCATATATTCAGTTCTTACACATATATTCAGTTCTTACGCATATATATTCAATTCTTACGTATATATGTCCAGTTCTTATACATATATTCCGATCTTACGCATATATATTCAGTTCTTACGCATATATATTCAGTTCTTACACATATATATTTAGCTCTTACACATATATATTCAGTTCTTACACATATATATTCAGTTCTTACACATATATATTCCGTTCTAACACATATATATTCAGTTCTTACACATATATATTCAGTTCTGACACCTATATATTCCGTTCTTACGCATATATATTCAGTTCTTACACATATATATTCAGTTCTATACATATATATTCAGTTCTTACACATATATATTCAGTTCTTACACATATATTCCGTTCTTACGCATATATATTCCGTTCTAACACATATATATTCAGTTCTTACACATAGATATTCAGTTCTTACACATATATATTCAGTTCTAACACATATATATTCAGTTCTTACGCATATATATTCAGTTCTTACACATATATATTCAGTTCTTACGCATATATATTCAGTTCTTACACATATATATGCAGTTCTTACACATATATATTCAGTTCTTACACATATATATATTCAGTTCTTACGCATATATGCTCAGTTCTTACACATATATTCCGATCTTACGCTTATATATTCAGTTCTTACGCATATATATTCAGTTCTTAAACATATATATGCAGTTCTTACACATATATATTCAGTTCTTACACATATATATTCAGTTCTTATACATATATTCAGTTCTTAAACATATATATTCCGTTCTTACGCATATATATTCAGTTCTTACACATATATTCCGATCTTACGCATATATATTCAGTTCTTACGCATATATATTCAGTTCTTACACATATATATTCAGCTCTTACACATATATATTCAGTTCTTACACATATATATTCAGTTCTTACACATACATATTCAGTTCTAACACATATATATTCAGTTCTTACAAATATATATTCAGTTCTTACACATATTTATTCCGTTCTTACGCATATATATTCAATTCTTAAACATAGATATGCAGTTCTTACACAAATATATTCAGTTCTTACACATATATATTCAGTTTTTACGCATATATTCAGTTCTTACACATATATTCAGTTCTTACGCATATATATTCAATTCTTACGTATATATGTCCAGTTCTTACACATATATTCCGATCTTACGCATATATATTCAGTTCTTACGCATATATATTCAGTTCTTACACATATATATTTAGCTCTTACACATATATATTCAGTTCTTACACATATATATTCAGTTCTTACACATATATATTCCGTTCTAACACATATATATTTAGTTCTTACACATATATATTCAGTTCTGACACCTATATATTCCGTTCTTACGCATATATATTCAGTTCTTACACATATATATTCAGTTCTATACATATATATTCAGTTCTTACACATATATATTCAGTTCTTACACATATATTCCGTTCTTACGCATATATATTCCGTTCTAACACATATATATTCAGTTCTTACACATAGATATTCAGTTCTTACACATATATATTCAGTTCTAACACATATATATTCAGTTCTTACACATATATATTCAGTTCTTACACATATATATTCAGTTCTTACGCATATATATTCAGTTCTTACACATATATATGCAGTTCTTACACATATATATTCAGTTCTTACACATATATATATTCAGTTCTTACGCATATATGCTCAGTTCTTACACATATATTCCGATCTTACGCTTATATATTCAGTTCTTACGCATTTATATTCAGTTCTTAAACATATATATGCAGTTCTTACACATATATATTCAGTTCTTACACATATATATTCAGTTCTTATACATATATTCAGTTCTTAAACATATATATTCCGTTCTTACGCATATATATTCAGTTCTTACACATATATATGCAGTTCTTACACAAATATATTCCGTTCTTACACAATATTCAGTTTTTACCCATATATTCAGTTCTTACACATATATTCCGATCTTACGCATATATATTCAGTTCTTACGCATATATATTCAGTTCTTACACATATATATTCAGCTCTTACACATATATATTCAGTTCGTACACATATATATTCAGTTCTTACACATATATATGCAGTTCCTACACAAATATATTCAGTTCTTACACATATATATTCAGTTCTTACGCATATATTCAGTTCTTACGCATATATTCAGTTCTTACGCGTATATATTCAATTCTTACGCATATATGCTCAGTTCTTACACATATATTCCAATCTTACGCTTATAGATTCAGTTCTTTGGCATATATATTCAGTTCTTACACATATATATTCAATTCTTACAAATATATATTCAGTTCTGACGCATATATTCAGTTCTTACGCATATAATCAGTTCTTACGCATATATTCAGTTCTAACGCATATATATTCAGCTCTTACACATATATATTCAGTTCTTACACATATATATTCAGTTCTTACACATATATCTTCAGTTCTAACACATATATATTCAGTTCTTACACATATATATTCAGTTCTTACGCATATATTCCGTTCTTATGCATATATTCAGTTCTTACACATATATATTCAGTTCTTACACATATATTTTCAGTTCTTATGCATATATATTCCGTTCTTAAGCATATAAATTAAGTTCTTACGCATATATATTCAGTTCTTACACATATATATTCAGTTCTTATGCATATATATTCAGTTCTTAACACATATATATTTAGTTCTTACACATATTTATTCCGTTCTTACGCATATATATTCAGTTCTTACACATATATATGCAGTTCTTACACAAATATTTTCAGTTCTTACGCATATATTCAGTTCTTACGCATATATATTCAATTCTTACGCATATATGTTCAGTTCTTACACATATATTCCGATCTTACGCATATATATTCAGTTCTTACGCATATATATTCAGTTCTTACACCTATATATTCAGCTCTTACACATATATATTCAGTTCTTACACATATATATTCAGTTCTTACACATATATATTCAGTTCTAACACATATATATTCAGTTCTTACACAAATATATTCCTTTCTTACACATATATATTCCGTTCTTACGCATATATATTCAGTTCTCACACATATATATTCCGTTCTAACACATATATATTCAGTTCTTACACATATATATTCCGTTATAAGACATATATATTCAGTTCTTACAAATATATATTCAGTTCTTACACATATATATTCAGTTCTTACACATATATATGCAGTTCTTACACAAATATATTCAGTTCTTACACATATATATTCAGTTCTTACGCATATATTCAGTTCTTACGCATATATTCAGTTCTTACGCGTATATATTCAATTCTTACGCATATATGCTCAGTTCTTACACATATATTCCGATCTTACGCATATAGATTCAGTTCTTACGCATATATATTCAGTTCTTACACATATATATTCAGCTCTTACACATATATATTCAGTTCTTACACATATATATTCAGTTCTTACACATATATATTCAGTTCTATACATATATATTCAGTTCTTACACATATATATTCAGTTCTTACACATATATTCCGTTCTTACGCATATATATTCCGTTCTAACACATATATATTCAATTCTTACACATAGATATTCAGTTCTTACACATATATATTCAGTTCAAACACATATATATTCAGTTCTTACACATATATATTCAGTTCTTACACATATTTATTCAGTTCTTACACATATATATTCAGTTCTTACACATATATATGCAGTTCTTACACATATATATTCAGTTCTTCCACATATATATTCAGTTCTTATACATATATTCAGTTCTTACACATATATATTCCGTTCTTACGCATATATGTTCAGTTCTTACACATATATATGCAGTTCTTACACAAAAATATTCCGTTCTTACACATATATATTTAGTTTTTACGGATATATTCAGTTCTTACACATATATTCCGATCTTACGCATATATATTCAGTTCTTACGCATATATATTCAGTTCTGACACATATATATTCAGCTCTTACACATATATATTCAGTTCGTACACATATATATTCAGTTCTTACACATATATATTCAGTTCTAACACATATATATTCAGTTCTTACACATATATATTCAGTTCTTACACATATATATTCCGTTCTTACGCATATATATTCAGTTCTTACACATATATATTCCGTTCTAACACATATATATTCAGTTCTTACACATATATATTCAGTTCTTACACATATATATTCCGTTCTTACGCATATATATTCAGTTCTTACACATATATATTCAGTTCTTATACATATATTCAGTTCTTACACATATATATTCCGTTTTTACGCATATATATTCAGTTCTTACACATATATATGCAGTTCTTACACAAATATATTCCGTTCTTACACATATATATTCAGTTTTTACGCATATATTCAGTTCTTACACATATATTCCGATCTTACGCATATATATTCAGTTCTTACGCATATATATTCAGTTCTTACACATATATATTCAGCTCTTACACATATGTATTCAGTTCGTACACATATATATTCAGTTCTTACACATATATATTCAGTTCTAACACATATATATTCAGTTCTTACACATATATATTCAGTTCTTACACATATATATTCCGTTCTTACGCATATATATTCAGTTCTTACACATATATATTCCGTTCTAACACATATATATTCAGTTCTTACACTTATATATTCAGTTCTTACACATATATATTCCGTTCTTACGCATATATATTCAGTTCTTACACATATATATTCAGTTCTTATACATATATTCAGTTCTTACACATATATATTCCGTTTTTACGCATATATATTCAGTTCTTAAACATATATATGCAGTTCTTACACAAATATATTCAGTTCTTACACATATATATTCAGTTCTTACACATATATATTCAGTTCTAACACATATATATTCAGTTCTTACACATATATATTCAGTTCTTACACATATATATTCCGTTCTTACACATATATATGCAGTTCTTACACATATATATTCAGTTCTTACACATATATATTCAGTTCTTATACATATATTCAGTTCTTAAACATATATATTCCGTTCTTACGCATATATATTCAGTTCTTACGCATATATTCAGTTCTTACGCATATATTCAGTTCTTACGCGTATATATTCAATTCTTACGCATATATGCTCAGTTCTTACACATATATTCCGATCTTACGCTTATAGATTCAGTTCTTTGGCATATATATTCAGTTCTTACACATATATATTCAGTTCTTACAAATATATATTCAGTTCTTACGCATATATTCAGTTCTTACGCATATAATCAGTTCTTACGCATATATTCAGTTCTAACGCATATATATTCAGCTCTTACACATATATATTCAGTTCTTACACATATATATTCAGTTCTTACACATATATCTTCAGTTCTAACACATATATATTCAGTTCTTACACATATATATTCAGTTCTTACGCATATATTCCGTTCTTATGCATATATTCATTTCTTACACATATATATTCAGTTCTTACGCATATATTTTCAGTTCTTATGCATATATATTCCGTTCTTAAGCATATAAATTAAGTTCTTACGCATATATATTCAGTTCTTACACATATATATTCAGTTCTTATGCATATATATTCAGTTCTTACACATATATATTAAGTTCTTACACATATATATTCCGTTCTTACGCATATATATTCAGTTCTTACACATATATATGCAGTTCTTACACACATATATTCAGTTCTTACGCATATATTCAGTTCTTACGCATATATATTCAATTCTTACGCATATATGTTCAGTTCTTACACATATATTCCGATCTTACGCATATATATTCAGTTCTTACGCATATATATTCAATTCTTACACATATATATTCAGCTCTTACACATATATATTCAGTTCTTACACATATATATTCAGTTCTTACACATACATATTCAGTTCTAACACATATATATTCAGTTCTTACACAAATATATTCCGTTCTTACACATATATATTCCGCCCTACGCATATATATTCAGTTCTTACACATATATATTCCGTTCTAACACATATATATTCAGTTCTTACACATATATATTCCGTTATAAGACATATATATTCAGTTCTTACAAATATATATTCAGTTCTTACACATATATATGAAGTTCTTACACATATATATGCAGTTCTTACACAAATATATTCAGTTCTTACACATATATATTCAGTTCTTCCACATATATATTCAGTTCTTATACATATATTCAGTTCTTACACATATATATTCCGTTCTTACGCATATATGTTCAGTTCTTACGCATATATATGCAGTTCTTACACAAAAATATTCCGTTCTTACACATATATATTTAGTTTTTACGGATATATTCAGTTCTTACACATATATTCCGATCTTACGCATATATATTCAGTTCTTACGCATATATATTCAGTTCTGACACATATATATTCAGCTCTTACACATATATATTCAGTTCGTACACATATATATTCAGTTCTTACACATATATATTCAGTTCTAACACATATATATTCAGTTCTTACACATATATATTCAGTTCTTACACATATATATTCCGTTCTTATGCATATATATTCAGTTCTTACACATATATATTCCGTTCTAACATATATATATTCAGTTCTTACACATATATATTCAGTTCTTACACATATATATTCCGTTCTTACGCATATATATTCAGTTCTTACACATATATATTCAGTTCTTATACATATATTCAGTTCTTACACATATATATTCCGTTTTTACGCATATATATTCAGTTCTTACACATATATATGCAGTTCTTACACAAATATATTCCGTTCTTACACATATATATTCAGTTTTTACGCATATATTCAGTTCTTACACATATATTCCGATCTTACGCATATATATTCAGTTCTTACGCATATATATTCAGTTCTTACACATATATATTCAGCTCTTACACATATGTATTCAGTTCGTACACATATATATTCAGTTCTTACACATATATATTCAGTTCTAACACATATATATTCAGTTCTTACACATATATATTCAGTTCTTACACATATATATTCCGTTCTTACGCATATATATTCAGTTCTTACACATATATATTCCGTTCTAACACATATATATTCAGTTCTTACACTTATATATTCAGTTCTTACACATATATATTCCGTTCTTACGCATATATATTCAGTTCTTACACATATATATTCAGTTCTTATACATATATTCAGTTCTTACACATATATATTCCGTTTTTACGCATATATATTCAGTTCTTAAACATATATATGCAGTTCTTACACAAATATATTCCGTTCTTACACATATATATTCAGTTTTTACGCATATATTCAGTTCTTACACATACATTCCGATCTTACGCATATATATTCAGTTCTTACGCATATATATTCAGTTCTTACACATATATATTCAGCTCTTACACATATATTCAGTTCTTTACACATATATATTCAGTTCTTACACATATATATTCAGTTCTAACACATATATATTCAGTTCTTACACATATATATTCAGTTCTTACACATATATATTCCGTTCTTACACATATATATGCAGTTCTTACACATATATATTCAGTTCTTACACATATATATTCAGTTCTTATACATATATTCAGTTCTTAAACATATATATTCCGTTCTTACGCATATATATTCAGTTCTTACGCATATATTCAGTTCTTACGCATATATTCAGTTCTTACGCGTATATATTCAATTCTTACGCATATATGCTCAGTTCTTACACATATATTCCGATCTTACGCTTATAGATTCAGTTCTTTGGCATATATATTCAGTTCTTACACATATATATTCAGTTCTTACAAATATATATTCAGTTCTTACGCATATATTCAGTTCTTACGCATATAATCAGTTCTTACGCATATATTCAGTTCTAACGCATATATATTCAGCTCTTACACATATATATTCAGTTCTTACACATATATATTCAGTTCTTACACATATATCTTCAGTTCTAACACATATATATTCAGTTCTTACACATATATATTCAGTTCTTACGCATATATTCCATTCTTATGCATATATTCAGTTCTTACACATATATATTCAGTTCTTACGCATATATTTTCAGTTCTTATGCATATATATTCCGTTCTTAAGCATATAAATTAAGTTCTTACGCATATATATTCAGTTCTTACACATATATATTCAGTTCTTATGCATATATATTCAGTTCTTACACATATATATTAAGTTCTTACACATATATATTTCGTTCTTACGCATATATATTCAGTTCTTACACATATATATGCAGTTCTTACACAAATATATTCAGTTCTTACGCATATATTCAGTTCTTACGCATATATATTCAATTCTTACGCATATATGTTCAGTTCTTACACATATATTCCGATCTTACGCATATATATTCAGTTCTTACGCATATATATTCAATTCTTACACATATATATTCAGCTCTTACACATATATATTCAGTTCTTACACATATATATTCAGTTCTTACACATACATATTCAGTTCTAACACATATATATTCAGTTCTTACACAAATATATTCCGTTCTTACACATATATATTCCGCCCTACGCATATATATTCAGTTCTTACACATATATATTCCGTTCTAACACATATATATTCAGTTCTTACACATATATATTCCGTTATAAGACATATATATTCAGTTCTTACAAATATATATTCAGTTCTTACACATATATATGCAGTTCTTACACATATATATGCAGTTCTTACACAAATATATTCAGTTCTTACACATATATATTCAGTTCTTACGCATATATTCAGTTCTTACGCATATATTCAGTTCTTACACGTATATATTCAATTCTTACGCATATATGCTC
>JAWPHD010024966.1:0-17635 GCA_037043455.1 Cyrtodaria siliqua | reverse complement strand
CAGCAAACAAAGTTTGTAGGTGGGTATACTGGATTGGGCTTGTCCGTTCGTCTGTCCTTCTCTGTCTGTCAATAACTTGTGTTAGGAATGAGATACTGCGATGAAACTTGCAGAATAGGTAGCTAATATGGAAAGGAATCTTTGGATTGCATTTGGGGTCATTGGGGGTCAAGGTCACTGTTGCAAAAAATAGAAAACCGGTTCCCACTCAATAACTTTTGTTAGGAATGAGGTATTGCGATGAAACTTGCAAGGTAGGTAGCTTATATGGAAAGAAGACTTGGGATTGCATTTGGGGTCACTGGGGTCAAGATCAAGGTCATTGTTGCTACAAATAGAGAGAAAATCACTCGATAACATAACTAAGGAATGAAACTTGCTGTATGTAAAGGAAGCATAGGATTGCATTTGGGGTCACTGAGGTCAAGTTCAAGGTCATTGTTACTAAAACAGAAAAATTGTTTCTGCTCGGAAAACCTGGTTTTCTTGGAATTCTCCCTTAGAAGAAGGAGGGGGCATATTGCTTTGCAAATGTCGGTCGGTCTGTATGTTGTAGGTCGGTCCGTCCCGAAATCTTGTCTTCGCGATAACTCAAGAACAGCTTGCACTACAAACTCGAAACTAAACAGGAAAGTTTGTGTCATGCTCTAGTTGTGCACCTCCCTTTTTGGGTAGATTTCCATAAGAAATCTGGTTGCCATGGTAACAAAACATGTAAAGAATAACTAAAAATCGCTTATCTTTGCGATAACTCAAGAAAAGCTGGAGCTACAAACTGGAAACTTGGCAGGTATGTTTGTGCCATGGTGTAGTTGTGCACCTCCCCTTTTGGGTAGATTTGCCTAAGAAATGTGGTTGCCATGGTAACATGCAAAAAAAATCACTAAAAACTGCTTGTCTTTCCAATAACTCAAGAACAGCTGGTACAACAAACTTGAAACTTGGCAGGAATGTTTGTATGGTAACAAAATTTGTAAAAAATCACAAAAAAGCTTGTGTTCACGATAACTCAAGAATAGCTGGCACTACAAACTCGAAACTTGGCAAGTATGTTTGTGTCATGGTGTAGTTGTGCACCTCCCATTTTGGATAGATTCGCCAAGAAATGTGGTTGCCATGGTAACAAAACTTGTAAAAAAACAAAACACTAAAAATTGCTTATTTTTCAAAACTATTTAGGGCAAACTCATATTTTATAAAAGGTTTAACCTCTAACCATGCTATTAAACCAAACCATTAACAAATGTCTAAAGTTTTTTAATATACAAATATGTTGTGATGTTTCTATATTTAAACCTAAATTAAAAATATTAATTTAAAAAGATTTTTTAAATTACCTCCCTTTATTGAATGAATATAAGATTAAATTTGATTCCAATTCAAAAAAAACATTTATGGTTTATTTTCACTCTTTAAAAACTAAATATTCAATAATTTTGACATATGGGATACATTGTTTTGGACAAGAATATTACCCATGTGAACACTAAAGGTAAAGGTAAAATACCTACATATATATAAGGATAACTGCCAATGATACACTCATGTGGTAGAGGGACATAAACCTTAGAAATAATCAGTCAATGATACACTATATATATATGTGAAAACAGCTAATTCATTGTGCAATGTTTTTCAAAGGAAGCCAGGATGTTTGTTACACAATCAAAAATGTTGTTATATAGATGCATGCTATCATGATTCAGAGGTTGATTACATGACTGTCCAGTGTGACAGGTCAAGCCTGCATGCTTCTGTGATGTATAGCCCTGATCTTATTACCAGACAAACTCCTTTATCTGTTCAAAAGCAGAGGCTGTCTGATAAGTTCAAAGCACTATGGCAGCTTTGTAGTCACCATGGGTATTTGAAAATCAGGCACAGCGGCCCTGCTGTGCTTAAAGCACCTGGGGAAGACCCTGTCACATAAGAATGTGGTTGCCATGGTAACAAAACATGTAAAAAAAAAATCACTAAAAATTGAAAATCACTAAAAATTGCTTGTCTACGCATAACTCAAGAACAGCTGGCACTCGAAACTTGGTAGGAATGTTTGTGTCATGGTCTCTGAAGTGGGGCATATATGTTTTACAAACATCTCTTGTTATATTTATAACGATTAGGTAGGACAGTCATATTATTTTCCCAATTCTACACTTTTCTGCATATTTAGCACCTACATAACCTTTTAGCTATCAGTTACAAAAAAACAAAAAACATGGTTAATAATTCATAAAATCTTTATGACAATTATTTTCTACCTTGTGCCTAATTTATGATAATATCATTTGCACCAAATTTGTTCTCTTATCATTTATAGCAAAGACTGCAAACTTTCTTGCCCATATAGTAAAAGTCTTGAGCGGGGAGTATTTGTTTGCCTTTGGCTTACAGTTCTAGTTACGAATACGTTATTTACTCGGGCATTACATTTTGGTGGTTTCTCTGTAAAAGGCAGTTTCATGGCAACATGCCTTTGCGCACTTAGAATTTAAAAAAATAACCTGATTGGAGACTAGAGGGCACTAATGGTTAATACTTTGTTAAAGCCAGACAATGCTTATTTCAACCCATTGCATAAATATGATCCAGACTTTGTTACGTGTACGTGTACATATAACTATTGTTCGGGGCGCTTGCTTCAGCCAAAGATTTTTCAGCAATACCATGAGTAATTTTAACAATACATACTGCACTAAGCATATATATTGACGGATCTGGCATTTTTAGGTGTATTATATGTCTTAGTTTTGAAAACTTGTTGAGAAATTGATATATTACAGCCAAAATGCTTTTTCGATGGTGCTTTTCCCATGTAAACACTTGTTGCTGCTCGGACAACAGAAACATTTAAAAAATAAAAAAATCTCTAATAATTTCAGTTTGCCTCAATATATAAATAATAGTTTTGTATAGAACTTTGAGGATATCTTAATTTACGTTTTTTCAACACATTTAAACCATGGGATCAAAGATCAGCAGAGCTTATGCCGTCGTGCTGTCCGTCCCGTCCGTCCATCCGTAAACTTCTTTTTTAGCGACTACCCCTCTGAAACTACTGGATGGATTTTCATGAAACTTTACAGCAATGTTGCCGATGATGTCTAGTTGATGCTAGCAAAAATTCACGTTGATTTGAAATCCAAGATGGCTGCCAAAGTTAAAAATAGATTTTTAAAAAACAAGTTTTCATGGAATACTTCCTGAAAACTATAAGCGATATTGATTTGAGACTTTTTCTAAAATGATCAGCATGACATGGTGTTGGTCCTTGTCGAAAATTGTTTTTATTCGACTTTAAACATGCCTGCCAGCGGCCATCTTTGTTTACATAGAGTTATAAAGTAAAAACTTGTAGCGACTACTCCTCTGAAACTACTTGACAGATTTTCATGAAACTTCACAGGAATGTTGATCTAGCTATCAAAACCTAGTGGCCATCTTTGTTTACATAGAGTTATACAGTAAAAACTTGTAGCGACTACTCCTCTGAAACTACATGACAGATTTTCATTAAACTTCACAGGAATGCTGAAGCTACTTTACTGATTTTCAAGAAACTTCACAGGAATATTGCTCTTGATATCTAGTTGATCCTAGTAAATTTCAGACAGGCCGAAAATTCAAGATGGCTAATATTAGATATAAAATATATACATATATTGTAGCGACTACTCCTTGAAAACTATAATTGATATTGATATGGGACTTTTTCTAAAGTGATCAGCATGACATGATATTGGTCCTTGTTGAAAATTATTTTGATTCGGCATTAAACATACCTGCCAGCGGCCATCTTTGTTTACATTGAGTTATATAGTAAAAACTTGTAGCGACTACTCCTCTGAAACTATTTGACAGATTTTCATTGAACTTCACAGGAATGCTGATCTAGCTATCAAAACCTATCAGTAGTGCTTCAAGGTCATTGAAATTCTAATTTTTGAAGCAGCAGAATTTTGGATTGAAAATGCCTTATAAAAACTTGTGTCGCGCCCTCCTCCATAACTATTTGACCCACGGTCGCCAAACTTCACAGGAATGTTGATCAGCAAGTGAAAATGGGCACCTGGGTTTTCGTTTTTATTTTGGACCAAGAACCACAGAGTTATGGCCCTTAACTTAGTCAAAATAGGGGCTGAAAAACTTGTCACGACCTCCTCCATTACTATTTAATCCATGGTTGCCAAACTTTACAGGAATGTTGACCAGCAAGTGAAGATGCGCACCTGGGTTTTCACCCTGAAATACTTGTGAAGTTTGTTCAAATGATGACCCTGGAGTCTAATTTTGCCCCGCCGCAGAGGTCACAGTTTTACATAGACTTATATAATTATAGTGAAACACTTTAAATACCCTTTTCTCTGAAACTACAAGAGTCAAAGGTTTACTAGTTTGTATTTACACTCAGCTTATGGTCCTCTACCAAGTTTGTTTGAATAATGACCCTGGGGCACATGTTTTACATAGAGTTACATAGGGAAACACTTTAATAAAGTCTTCTTCTCTGAAACTAAAAGAGATAAAGGTTTAATATTTTTTATTTATTATCAGCTATGTTCCTCTACAAAGTTTATTCAAATGGTGACCCTGTGGTCTAATTTGGCTCCGCCCCAGGGATCACAGTTTTAAATAGACATATACAGGGAAAAACTTAAAAAATATTCTTCTCTGAAACTACAAGAGCCAGAGGTTTATTATTTTGTATTTACCATCAGCTTATGGTCCTCTCCCAAGTTTGTTCAAATGGTGACCCTGGAGTCAAATTGGCCCTGTCCCCGGGGTGATATGTTTTACATAGACTTATATAGGGACAAACTTAAAAATCTTCTCTGAAATTACAAGAGCCAATGGTTTAATATTGGGTATTTACACTCAGCTTATGGTCCTCTACCAAGCTTTCGCAAATGATGACCCTGGGGTCAAATTTGGTACCGCCCACTGAGTCACATGTCTGACTTGGTTTGAGTGTTTATATTAACGATAGTTTGATTTGTTTTAAAGCTAGCCAAACTTGGGCCAATTACATCCCTCCCCATATATCTTGGTAATTGAAGACACTTTATAAACAAGCCCAAGAGGGCCTGTATCATTCTACTGGCTATATGGAGTCTTTGATGGGGAACATGACAACATCATGCGCAACTAGACTTGGTACTGATCATTCCTGTCAAGTTTCACTGAAAATCCTGCCAGGGCTTCAGGAAAATTGTCTAGATAAAGTTTGTGTATATTAGGTCTGGACTCATTCAACCGGAACACATCAATGATAGATGCAACAAGGCTTGGTACTCAACATCCCTGCCAAAATTCATTGAAATCTGGCCATGAGTTCAGAAAAGACTAATCTCGACAAAGTTTGTATATTAAAACCTTTAACGGGCCATAACTCCGCCAAAAAGCATTCAACTGGAACACGACGACGGTATGCACAACTAGGCTTGATACTGATCAAACTTGCAATTTTTCTCTGAAATCCGGCCAGGGGTTCAGGAGAACTATTCCAGACAAAGTTTGTGTATTAAAACCTATAAAGGGCCATCACTCCGCCAAAAAATCTTACAACCTGAATACGCTGATTTACACTGGTAAAGTTCCAAAGGGCCAGTAGAGCTAAAAACTGGTTTGATTGTACCATATCTGACACACAACGTTGTATTCCCCCCCAACCCTACCATGGACACCATATAGCAAGTAGAGTGATACAAGTCCTCTTGGGCCTCTCGTTTACTGATATATAACTTAAGTTTACCGTAAATTAGAGATTTTGTCTGAAAAGTTCAAAAACCCTTTGGCTGAAACAAGCTTCCCAAACAATACCAAATGCACACTGTTTCATCCTTTATAAGTATCCTGTACTAATTTTCAGGAGCTTGCCATGTATGTGGTGGAAGAGAGGAAGAAAATGAGTAGTGACCATGGCGGTATGTTTCTGGATATAGGCTGTGGTTCTGGAGTCATCGCACTCTTCATCCTCAACTCACTACCACGCGTATGTATGATTTATCCTCAACTCACTACACCGTGTATGTATGATTCATTCTCAACTCACTACCATGCGTATGTAAGATTCATCCTCAACTCGCTACCACGCGTATGTATGATTCATCTTCAACTTGCTACCACGCGTATGTATGATTCATCCTCAGTGTATGTATGATTCATCCTCAACTCACTACCACGTGTATGTATGATTCATCCTCAACTCACTACCACGTGTATGTATGATTCATCCTCAACTCACTACCACGCGTATGTATGATTCATCCACAACTCATTACCACGCGTATGTTTGATTCATCCTCAACTCACTATCACGCGTATGTATGATTCATCCTCAACTCACTACCACGCGTATGTATGATTCATCTTCAACTCGCTACCACGCGTATCTATGATTCTTCATCAACTCGCTACCACGCGTATGTGATTCATCCTCAACTCGCTACCACGCGTATGTATGATTCATCCTCAACTCACTACCATGCGTATGTATGATTCATCCTCAACTCGCTACCACGCGTATGTATGATTCATCCTCAACTCACTACCACGTGTATGTATGATTCATCCTCAGTGTATGTATGATTCATCCTCAACTCACTACCACGTGTATGTATGATTCATCCTCAACTCACTACCACGTGTATGTATGATTCATCCTCAACTCACTACCACGTGTATGTATGATTCATCCTCAACTCACTACCACGTGTATGTATGATTCATCCTCAACTCACTACCACGCGTATGTATGATTCATCCTCAACTCGCTACCACGCGTATGTATGATTCATCCTCAACTCACTACCACGTGTATGTATGATTCATCCTCAGTGTATGTATGATTCATCCTCAACTCACTACCACGTGTATGTATGATTCATCCTCAACTCACTACCACGTGTATGTATGATTCATCCTCAACTCACTACCACGCGTATGTATGATTCATCCACAACTCATTACCACGCGTATGTTTGATTCATCCTCAACTCACTACCACGCGTATGTATGATTCATCCTCAACTCACTACCACGCGTATGTATGATTCATCTTCAACTCGCTACCACGCGTATCTATGATTCTTCATCAACTCACTACCACGCGTATGTGATTCATCCTCAACTCGCTACCACGCGTATGTATGATTCATCCTCAACTCACTACCATGCGTATGTATGATTCATCCTCAACTCGCTACCACACGTATGTATGATTCATCCTCAACTCACTTCCACGTATATGTATGATTCATCCTCAACTCGCTACCATGCGTATGTATGATTCATCTTCAACTCATTACCACGTGTATGTATAATTCATCCTCAACTCGCTACCACGCATATGTATGATTCATCCTCAACTCACTACCATGCGTATGTGATTCATCCTCAACTCGCTACCATGCGTATGTATGATTCATCCTCAACTCACTACCACGCGTATGTATGATTCATCCCGAACTCGCTACCATGCGTATGTATGATTCATCCTCAACTCATTACCACGTGTATGTATGATTCATCCTCAACTCGCTACCACGCGTATGTATGATTCATCCTCAACTCACTATCACGTGTATGTATGATTCATCCTCAACTCACTACCACGCCTATGTCTGATTCATCTTCAACTCGCTACCACCGTATATATGATTCATCCTCAACTCGCTACCACGTCTATGTCTGATTCATCCTCAACTCACTACCATGCGTATGTATGATCTACCATGCATATGTATGATTCTTCATCAACTCACTACCACGCGTATGTCTGAATCATCCTCACCTCGCTACCACGCGTATGTATGATTCTTCATCCACTCGCTACCACGCGTATGTATGATTCATCCTTAACTCACTACCACGCATATGTATATTTCATCCTCAACTCACTACCACGCGTATGTATGATTCTTCATCAACTCACTACCACGCGTATGTATTGTTCGTCCTCAACTCGCTATCACGCGTATATATGATTCATCATCAACTCCTTACCACGCGTATATATGATTCATCCTCAACTCCCTACCACGCGTATGTGTGATTCATCCTCAACTCGTTACCATGCGTATGTATGATTCTTCATCAACTCACTACCACGCGTATGTATGATTCATCCTCTACTCGCTACCACACGTATGTATGATTCATCCTCAACTCGCTACCACGCGGATGTATGATTCATCCTCAACTCGCTACCATGCATATGTATGATTAATCCTCAACTCGCTACCACGCGTTAGTATGATTCATCCTCAACTCGCTACCACGCGTATGTATGATTCATCCTCAACTCGCTACCAAGCGTATGTATGATTCATCCTCAACCCGCTACCACGTGTATGTATGATTCATCCTCAACTCGTTACCTCGTGTATGTAAGATACATCCTCAACTCACTACCACGTGTATGTATGATTTCTCACTACCACGTTTATGTATGATTCATCCTCAACTCGCTACCACGCGTATGTATGATTCATCCTCAACTCGCTACCACGCGTATGTATGATTCATCCTCAACTCGCTACCAATCGTATGTATGATTCATCCTCAACTTGTTACCACGTGTATGTATGATTCATCCTCAACTCACTAACATGTGTATGTATGACTCATCCTCAACTCACTAACATGTATGTATGATTCATCCTCAACTCACTACCACGTGTATGTATGATTCCTCACTACCACGTGTATGTATGATTCATCCTCAACTCGCTACCACGCGTATGTATGAGTCATCGTCAACTCACTACCACGCGTATGTATGATTCATCTTCAACTCACTACCACACGTATGTATGATACATCCTCAACTCACTACCACGCGTATGTATGATTCATCCTCAACTCACTACCATGCGTATGTATGATTCATCCTCAACTCACTACCACACGTATGTATGATTCATCCTCAACTCGCTACCACGCGTATGTATGATTCATCCTCAACTCGCTACCACGCGTATGTATGATTCATAAACAACTCACTACAAAGTGTATGTATGATTCATCCTCAACTCACTACCACGTGTATGTATGATTCATCCTCAACTCACTACCACGTGTATGTATAATTCATCCTCAACTCACTACCACGTGTATCTATGATTCATCCTCAACTCGTTACCAAATGTATGTATGATTCATCCTCAACTCACTACCACGGAATGTATGATTCATCCTCATCCAGCTACCACGCGTATGTATGATTCATCCTCAACTCGCTACCATGCGTATGTATGATTCATCCTCAACTCGCTACCACGCGGATGTATGATTCATCCTCAACTCGCTACCATGCATATGTATGATTCATCCTCAACTCGCTACCACGCGTTAGTATGATTCATCCTCAACTCGCTACCACGCGTATGTATGATTCATCCTCAACTCGCTACCACGCGTATGTATGATTCATCCTCAACCCGCTACCACGTGTATGTATGATTCATCCTCAACTCGTTACCTCGTGTATGTAAGATACATCCTCAACTCACTACCACGTGTATGTATGATTTCTCACTACCACGTTTATGTATGATTCATCCTCAACTCGCTACCACGCGTATGTATGATTCATCCTCAACTCGCTACCATGCGTATGTATGATTCATCCTCAACTCGCTACCACGCGTATGTATGATTCATCCTCAACTCGCTACCACGCGTATGTATGATTCATCCTCAACTCGCTACCACGCGTATGTATGATTCATCCTCAACTTGTTACCACGTGTATGTATGATTCATCCTCAACTCACTAACATGTGTATGTATGACTCATCCTCAACTCACTAACATGTATGTATGATTCATCCTCAACTCACTACCACGTGTATGTATGATTCCTCACTACCACGTGTATGTATGATTCATCCTCAACTCGCTACCACGCGTATGTATGAGTCATCGTCAACTCACTACCACGCGTATGTATGATTCATCTTCAACTCACTACCACACGTATGTATGATACATCCTCAACTCACTACCACGCGTATGTATGATTCATCCTCAACTCACTACCATGCGTATGTATGATTCATCCTCAACTCACTACCACACGTATGTATGATTCATCCTCAACTCACTACCACGCGTATGTATGATTCATCCTCAACTCGCTACCACGCGTATGTATGATTCATAAACAACTCACTACAAAGTGTATGTATGATTCATCCTCAACTCACTACCACGTGTATGTATGATTCATCTTCAACTCACTACCACGTGTATGTATAATTCATCCTCAACTCACTACCACGTGTATCTATGATTCATCCTCAACTCGTTACCAAATGTATGTGTGATTCATCCTCAACTCACTACCACGGGATGTATGATTCATCCTCATCCAGCTACCACGCGTATGTATGATTCATCCTCAACTCGCTACCACGCGTATGTATGATTCAGCCTCAACTCGCTACCAAGCGTATGTATGATTCATCCACAACTCGCTACCACGAGTATGTATGAATCATCCTCAACTCGCTACGACACGTATGTATGATTCATCTTTAATACGCTACCACGCATATGTATCATTCTTCATCAACTCGCTACCATGCGTATGTATGATTCTTGATCAACTCACTACCACGCGTATGTATGATTCATCCTCAACTCGCTACCATGCGTATGTATGATTTTTCATCAACTCGCTACCACGCGTATGTATGATTCAACCTCCACTGGCTACCACGCGTATGTATGATTCATCCTCAACTCGCTACCACACGTATGTATGATTTATCCTCAACTCGCTACCACGCGTATGTATGAATCATCCTCAACTCCATACCACGCGTATGTATGATTCATCCTCAACTCACTACCATGCGTATGTATGATTCTTCATCAACTCACTACCACGCGTATGTATGATTCATCCTCAACTCGCTACCACGCGTATGTATGATTCATCCTCAACTCGCTACCACGCTCATGTATGATTCATCCTCGACTCGCTACCATGCATATGTATGATTCATCTTCAACTCGCTACCACTAATATGTATGATTCATCCTCAATTCGCTACCACGCCTGTTTATGATTCATCCTCAACTCGCTACCATGTGTATGTATGATTCATCCTCAACTCGCTACCACGTGTATGTATGATTCATCCTCAACTCGCTACCACGTGTATGTATGATTCATCCTCAACTCGTTACCTCGTGTATGTATGATTCATCCTCAACTTACTACCACGTTGATGTATGATTCATCCTCAACTCGTTACGACGTGTATGTATGATTCATCCTCAACTCAATACCATGTGTATGAATGTTTCCTCACTACCACGTGTATGTATGATTCACCCTAGACTCACTATCATGCGTATGTATGACTCATCCTCAACTCGCTACCACACGTATGTATGATTCATCATCCTCAACTCGCTACCACGCGTATGTATGATTCATCCTGAACTCGCTACCACGCGTATGCAACTCGCTACCATGCCTATTTATGATTCATCCTCAACTCGCTACCACGTGTATGTATGATTCATCCTCAGCTCGCTACCACGTGTATGTATGATTCATCCTCAACTCGTTACCACGTGTATGTATGATTCATCCTCAACTCATTACCACGTGTATGTATGATTATCCTCAACTCACTACCACGTGTATGTATATTTCCTCACTACCACGTGTATGTATGATTCATCCTCAACTTGCTACCACGCGTATGTATGACTCATCCTCAACTCGCTACCACACGTATGTATGATTCATCATCCTCAACTCGCTACCACGCGTATGTATGATTCATCCTGAACTCGCTACCACGCGTATGCAACTCGCTACCATGCCTATTTATGATTCATCCTCAACTCGCTACCACGTGTATGTATGATTCATCCTCAACTCGCTACCACGTGTATGTATGATTCATCCTCAACTCGCTACCACGTGTATGTATGATTCATCCTCAACTCGTTACCTCGTGTATGTATGATTCATCCTCAACTTACTACCACGTTGATGTATGATTCATCCTCAACTCGTTACGACGTGTATGTATGATTCATCCTCAACTCAATACCATGTGTATGAATGTTTCATCACTACCACGTGTATGTATGATTCACCCTCAACTCACTATCATGCGTATGTATGACTCATCCTCAACTCGCTACCACACGTATGTATGATTCATCATCCTCAACTCGCTACCACGCGTATGTATGATTCATCCTGAACTCGCTACCACTCGTATGCAACTCGCTACCATGCCTATTTATGATTCATCCTCAACTCGCTACCACGTGTATGTATGATTCATCCTCAACTCGCTACCACGTGTATGTATGATTCATCCTCAGCTCGCTACCACGTGTATGTATGATTCATCCTCAACTCGTTACCACGTATATGTATGATTCATCCTCAACTCATTACCACGTGTATGTATGATTATCCTCAACTCACTACCACGTGTATGTATATTTCCTCACTACCACGTGTATGTATGATTCATCCTCAACTTGCTACCACGCGTATGTATGATTCATCCTCAACTCGCTAACACGCGTATGTATGATTCATCATCCTCAACTCGCTACCACGCATATGTATGATTAATCCTCAACTCATTACCAACTGTATGTATGATTCATGCTCAACTCGCTGCCGCGCGTATGTATGATTCATCCTCAACTCGCTACCACGTGTATGTATGATTCATCCTCAACTCACTACCACGTGTATGTTTGATTCATCCTCAACTCGTTACCTAGTGTATGTATGATTCATCCTCAACTCACGATCACGTGTATGTATGATTCATCCTCAACTCGTTACCACGTGTATGTATGATTCATCCTCAACTCATTACCACATGTATGTATGATTCATCCTCAACTCACTACCACGTGTATGTATGTTTCCTCACTACCACGTGTATGTATGATTCATCCTCAACTCGTTACCACGCGTATGTATGATTCATCCTCAACTCGCTACCATGCGTATGTATGATTCATCCTCAACTCGCTACCACGCTTATGTATGATTCATCCTCAACTCGTTACCACGTGTATGTATGATTCATCCTCAACTCGGTACCCCGTGTATGTATGATTCATCGTCAACTCACTACCACGTGTATGTATGATTCCTCACTACCACGTGTATGTATGATTCATCCTCAACTCGCTACCACGCATATGTATGATTCATCCTCATCTCGCTACCACGCGTATGTATTATTCATCCTTAACTCACTACCACGTGTATGTATGATTCATCCTCAACTCACTGCCACGTGTATGTATGATTCATCCTCAACTCGTTACCACTTGTATGTATGATTCATCCTCAACTCGCTATCATGCGTATGTATGATTCATCCTCAACTCGTTGCCACGTGTATGTATGATTCATCCTCAACTCACTACCACGCGTATGTATGATTCATCCTCAACTCGCTACCACGCGTATGTATGATTCATAAACAACTCACTACAAAGTGTATGTATGATTCATCCTCAACTCACTACCACGTGTATGTATGATTCATCCTCAACTCACTACCACGTGTATGTATAATTCATCCTCAACTCACTACCACGTGTATCTATGATTCATCCTCAACTCGTTACCAAATGTATGTATGATTCATCCTCAACTCACTATCACGGGATGTATGATTCATCCTCATCCAGCTACCACGCGTATGTATGATTCATCCTCAACTCGCTACCACGCGTATGTATGATTCAGCCTCAACTCGCTACCAAGCGTATGTATGATTCATCCACAACTCGCTACCACGAGTATGTATGAATCATCCTCAACTCGCTACGACGCGTATGTATGATTCATCTTCAATACGCTACCACGCATATGTATCATTCTTCATCAACTCGCTACCATGCGTATGTATGATTCTTGATCAACTCACTACCACGCGTATGTATGATTCATCCTCAACTCGCTACCATGCGTATGTATGATTTTTCATCAACTCGCTACCACGCGTATGTATGATTCAACCTCCACTGGCTACCACGCGTATGTATGATTCATCCTCAACTCGCTACCACACGTATGTATGATTTATCCTCAACTCGCTACCACGCGTATGTATGAATCATCCTCAACTCCATACCACGCGTATGTATGATTCATCCTCAACTCACTACCATGCGTATGTATGATTCTTCATCAACTCACTACCACGCGTATGTATGATTCATCCTCAACTCACTACCACGTGTATGTATGATTCATCCTCAACTCGTTACCACTTGAATGTATGATTCATCCTCAACTCGCTATCATGCGTATGTATGATTCATCCTCAACTCGTTGCCACGTGTATGTATGATTCATCCTCAACTCACTACCACGTGTATGTATGATTCATCCTCAACTCGTTACCACGTGTATGTATGATTCATCCTCATCTCACTACCACGTGTATGTATGATTCCTCACTACCACGTGTATGTATGATTCATCCTCAACTCGCTACCATGCGTATGTATGATTTATCCTCAACTCGCTACCACGCGTATGTATGATATTTCATCAACTCGCTACCATGCGTATGTATGATTCATCCTCAACTGGCTACCACGCGTATGTATGATTCATCCTCAACTCGCTACCACGCGTATGTATGATTTATCCTCAACTCGCTACCACGCGTATGTATGAATCATCCTCAACTCCCTACCACGCGTATGTATGATTCATCCTCAACTAGCTACCATGCGTATGTATGATTCTTCATCAACTCACTACCACGCGTATTTATGATTCATCCTCAACTCGCTACCACGCGTATGTATGATTCATCCTCAACTCGCTACCACGCTCATGTATGATTCATCCTCAACTCGCTACCATGCATATGTATGTTTCATCTTCAACTCGCTACCACTCATATGTATGATTTATCCTCAATTCGCTACCACGCCTATTTATGATTCATCTTGAACTCGCTACCACGTGTATGTATGATTCATCCTCAACTCGCTACCACGTGTATGTATGATTCATCCTCAACTCGCTACCACGTGTATGTATGATTCATCCTCAACTCGTTACCTCGTTTATGTATGATTCATCCTCAACTCGTTACGACGTGTATGTATGATTCATCCTCAACTCACTACCATGTGTATGCATGTTTCCTCACTACCACGTGTATGTATGATTCATCCTCAACTCACTACCATGCGTATGTATGACTCATCCTCAATTCGCTACCACACGTATGTATGATTCATCATCCTTAACTCGCTACCACGCGTATGTATGATTCATCCTGAACTCGCTACCACGCGTATGCAACTCGCTACCATGCCTATTTATGATTCATCCTCAACTAGCTACCACGTGTATGTATGATTCATCCTCAGCTCGCTACCACGTGTATGTATGATTCTTCCTCAACTCGTTACCACGTGTATGTATGATTCATCCTCAACTCATTACCACGTGTATGTATGATTCATCCTCAACTCATTACCACGTGTATGTATGATTCATCCTCAACTCACTACCACGTGTATGTATGTTCCTCACTACCACGTGTATGTATGATTCATCCTCAACTTGCTACCACGCGTATGTATGATTCATCCTCAACTCGCTACCACGTGTATGTATGATTCATCCTCAGCCTGCTACCACGTGTATGTATGATTCTTCCTCAACTCGTTACCTCGTGTATGTATGATTCATCCTCATCTCACTTCCACGTATATGTATGATTCATCCTCAACTCGTTACCACGTGTATGTATGATTCATCCTCAACTCATTACCACGTGTATGTATGATTCATCCTCAACTCACTACCACGTGTATGTATGTTTCCTCACTACCACGTGTATGTATGATTCATCCTGAACTCGCTACCATGCGTATGTATGATTTATCCTCAACTCGCTACCACGCGTATGTATGATATTTCATCAACTCGCTACCATGCGTATGTATGATTCATCCTCAACTGGCTACCACGCGTATGTATGATTCATCCTCAACTCGCTACCACGCGTATGTATGATTTATCCTCAACTCGCTACCACGCGTATGTATGAATCATCCTCAACTCCCTACCACGCGTATGTATGATTCATCCTCAACTAGCTACCATGCGTATGTATGATTCTCCATCAACTCACTACCACGCGTATTTATGATTCATCCTCAACTCGCTACCACGCGTATGTATGATTCATCCTCAACTCGCTACCACGCTCATGTATGATTCATCCTCATCTCGCTACCATGCATATGTATGTTTCATCTTCAACTCGCTACCACTCATATGTATGATTTATCCTCAATTCGCTACCACGCCTATTTATGATTCATCTTGAACTCGCTACCACGTGTATGTATGATTCATCCTCAACTCGCTACCACGTGTATGTATGATTCATCCTCAACTCGCTACCACGTGTATGTATGATTCATCCTCAACTCGTTACCTCGTTTATGTATGATTCATCCTCAACTCGTTACGACGTGTATGTATGATTCATCCTCAACTCACTACCATGTGTATGCATGTTTCCTCACTACCACGTGTATGTATGATTCATCCTCAACTCACTACCATGCGTATGTATGACTCATCCTCAACTCTCTACCACACGTATGTATGATTCATCATCCTTAACTCGCTACCACGCGTATGTATGATTCATCCTGAACTCGCTACCACGCGTATGCAACTCGCTACCATGCCTATTTATGATTCATCCTCAACTAGCTACCACGTGTATGTATGATTCATCCTCAGCTCGCTACCACGTGTATGTATGATTCTTCCTCAACTCGTTACCACGTGTATGTATGATTCATCCTCAACTCATTACCACGTGTATGTATGATTCATCCTCAACTCATTACCACGTGTATGTATGATTCATCCTCAACTCACTACCACGTGTATGTATGTTTCCTCACTACCACGTGTATGTATGATTCATCCTCAACTTGCTACCACGCGTATGTATGATTCATCCTCAACTCGCTACCACGTGTATGTATGATTCATCCTCAGCCTGCTACCACGTGTATGTATGATTCTTCCTCAACTCGTAACATCGTGTATGTATGATTCATCCTCAACTCACTTCCACGTATATGTATGATTCATCCTCAACTCGTTACCACGTGTATGTATGATTCATCCTCAACTCATTACCACGTGTATGTATGATTCATCCTCAACTCACTACCACGTGTATGTATGTTTCCTCACTACCACGTGTATGTATGATTCATCCTGAACTCGCTACCACGCGTATGTATGATTCATCCTCAACTCATTACCACGTGTATGTATGATTCATTTTCAACTCGCTACCATGCGTATGTATGATTCATCTTCAACTCGCTACCACGTGTATGTATGATTCATTTTCAACTCGCTACCATGCGTATGTATGATTCATCTTCAACTCGCTACCATGCGTATGTATGATTCATCCTCAACTCGCTACCACGCTCATGTATGATTCATCCTCAACTCGCTACCATGCATATGTATGTTTCATCTTCAACTCGCTACCACTCATATGTATGATTTATCCTCAATTCGCTACCACGCCTATTTATGATTCATCTTGAACTCGCT
>JAWPHD010024965.1:0-17636 GCA_037043455.1 Cyrtodaria siliqua | reverse complement strand
ACAAGTATCATTCTGTGTGCCATAGAGTGCACGTTTCATTTCTGATGTGTGCATATCTGTTGAAAGTGCGTATACATATGAAAAACTTACGGTGGAACGCATTGTTGGCTTGTCATGGCTTGTACATGCAACTTCTGGGCTCACTTGAGAAGCGATTAACGTTGTGTCTTGATACAGGTTTGCTGCAATAATTATAACAATAGTCATATTAACAATCATAACAACAAGCCAGATAATATTGTACATATTCTATACGTATTACTATTATGAATAATAATCATATGTACTATCAGATCGCGTAAAAATCTAAGTTATCTCTGTTTGTCCTATTTTCCCGTACACGTATTACGTCCCTTGGCAATGAAATGTCAACAAGTATCATTCTGCGTGCCATAGAGTGCCCGTTTCATTTCTGACTTGTGCATATCTGTTGAAAGTACGTATACATATGAAAAACTTACGGTGGAACGCATTGTTGGCTTGTCATGGCTTGTACATGCAACTTCTGCGCTCACTTGAGAAGCGATTAACATTGTGTCTTGATAAAGGTTTGCTGCAATAATTATAACAATAGTCATATTAACAATCATAACAACAAGCCAGATAATATTGTACATATTCTTTACGTATTACTATTATGAATAATAATCATATGTACTATCAGATCGCGTAAAAATCTAAGTTATCTCTGTTTGTCCTATTTTTCCCGTACACGTATTACGTCCCTTGGCAATGAAATGTCAACAAGTATCATTCTGCGTGCCATAGAGTGCACGTTTCATTTCTGATGTGTGCATATCTGTTGAAAGTGCGTATACATATGAAAAACTTACGGTGGAACGCATTGTTGGCTTGTCATGGCTTGTACATGCAACTTCTGGGCTCACTTGAGAAGCGATTAACGTTGTGTCTTGATACAGGTTTGCTGCAATAATTATAACAATAGTCATATTAACAATCATAACAACAAGCCAGATAATATTGTACATATTCTATACGTATTACTATTATGAATAATAATCATATGTACTATCAGATCGCGTAAAAATCTAAGTTATCTCTGTTTGTCCTATTTTTCCGTACACGTATTACGTCCCTTGGCAATGAAATGTCAACAAGTATCATTCTGCGTGCCATAGAGTGCACGTTTCATTTCTGATGTGTGCATATCTGTTGAAAGTGGGTATACATATGAAAAACTTACGGTGGAACGCATTGTTGGCTTGTCATGGCTTGTACAGGCAACTTCTGGGCTCACTTGAGAAGCGATTAACGTTGTGTCTTGATACAGGTTTGCTGCAATAATTATAACAATAGTCATATTAACAATCATAACAACAAGCCAGATAATATTGTACATATTCTATACGTATTACTATTATGAATAATAATCATATGTACTATCAGATCGCGTAAAAATCTAAGTTATCTCTGTTTGTCCTATTTTCCCGTACACGTATTACGTCCCTTGGCAATGAAATGTCAACAAGTATCATTCTGCGTGCCATAGAGTGCCCGTTTCATTTCTGACTTGTGCATATCTGTTGAAAGTACGTATACATATGAAAAAATTACGGTGGAACGCATTGTTGGCTTGTCATGGCTTGTACATGCAACTTCTGGGCTCACTTGAGAAGCGATTAACGTTGTGTCTTGATACAGGTTTGCTGCAATAATTATAACAATAGTCATATTAACAATCATAACAACAAGCCAGATAATATTGTACATATTCTTTACGTATTACTATTATGAATAATAATCATATGTACTATCAGATCGCGTAAAAATCTAAGTTATCTCTGTTTGTCCTATTTTCCCGTACACGTATTACGTCCCTTGGCAATGAAATGTCAACAAGTATCATTCTGCGTGCCATAGAGTGCACGTTTCATTTCTGATGTGTGCATATCTGTTGAAAGTGCGTATACATATGAAAAACTTACGGTGGAACGCATTGTTGGCTTGTCATGGCTTGTACATGCAACTTCTGGGCTCACTTGAGAAGCGATTAACGTTGTGTCTTGATACAGGTTTGCTGCAATAATTATAACAATAGTCATATTAACAATCATAACAACTAGCCAGATAATATTGTACGTATTCTTTACGTATTACTATTATGAATAATAATCATATGTACTATCAGATCGCGTAAAAATCTAAGTTATCTCTGTTTGTCCTATTTTCCCGTACACGTATTACGTCCCTTGGCAATGAAATGTCAACAAGTATCATTCTGCGTGCCATAGAGTGCCCGTTTCATTTCTGATGTGTGCATATCTGTTGAAAGTGGGTATACATATGAAAAACTTACGGTGGAACGCATTGTTGGCTTGTCATGGCTTGTACAGGCAACTTCTGGGCTCACTTGAGAAGCGATTAACGTTGTGTCTTGATACAGGTTTGCTGCAATAATTATAACAATAGTCATATTAACAATCATAACAACAAGCCAGATAATATTGTACATATTCTATACGTATTACTATTATGAATAATAATCATATGTACTATCAGATCGTGTAAAAATCTAAGTTATCTCTGTTTCTCCTATTTTCCCGTACACGTATTACGTCCCTTGGCAATGAAATGTCAACAAGTATCATTCTGCGTGCCATAGAGTGCCCGTTTCATTTCTGACTTGTGCATATCTGTTGAAAGTACGTATACATATGAAAAACTTACGGTGGAACGCATTGTTGGCTTGTCATGGCTTGTACATGCAACTTCTGCGCTCACTTGAGAAGCGATTAACATTGTGTCTTGATAAAGGTTTGCTGCAATAATTATAACAATAGTCATATTAACAATCATAACAACAAGCCAGATAATATTGTACATATTCTTTACGTATTACTATTATGAATAATAATCATATGTACTATCAGATCGCGTAAAAATCTAAGTTATCTCTGTTTGTCCTATTTTTCCCGTACACGTATTACGTCCCTTGGCAATGAAATGTCAACAAGTATCATTCTGCGTGCCATAGAGTGCACGTTTCATTTCTGATGTGTGCATATCTGTTGAAAGTGCGTATACATATGAAAAACTTACGGTGGAACGCATTGTTGGCTTGTCATGGCTTGTACATGCAACTTCTGGGCTCACTTGAGAAGCGATTAACGTTGTGTCTTGATACAGGTTTGCTGCAATAATTATAACAATAGTCATATTAACAATCATAACAACAAGCCAGATAATATTGTACATATTCTATACGTATTACTATTATGAATAATAATCATATGTACTATCAGATCGCGTAAAAATCTAAGTTATCTCTGTTTGTCCTATTTTTCCGTACACGTATTACGTCCCTTGGCAATGAAATGTCAACAAGTATCATTCTGCGTGCCATAGAGTGCACGTTTCATTTCTGATGTGTGCATATCTGTTGAAAGTGGGTATACATATGAAAAACTTACGGTGGAACGCATTGTTGGCTTGTCATGGCTTGTACAGGCAACTTCTGGGCTCACTTGAGAAGCGATTAACGTTGTGTCTTGATACAGGTTTGCTGCAATAATTATAACAATAGTCATATTAACAATCATAACAACAAGCCAGATAATATTGTACATATTCTATACGTATTACTATTATGAATAATAATCATATGTACTATCAGATCGCGTAAAAATCTAAGTTATCTCTGTTTGTCCTATTTTCCCGTACACGTATTACGTCCCTTGGCAATGAAATGTCAACAAGTATCATTCTGCGTGCCATAGAGTGCCCGTTTCATTTCTGACTTGTGCATATCTGTTGAAAGTACGTATACATATGAAAAAATTACGGTGGAACGCATTGTTGGCTTGTCATGGCTTGTACATGCAACTTCTGGGCTCACTTGAGAAGCGATTAACGTTGTGTCTTGATACAGGTTTGCTGCAATAATTATAACAATAGTCATATTAACAATCATAACAACAAGCCAGATAATATTGTACATATTCTTTACGTATTACTATTATGAATAATAATCATATGTACTATCAGATCGCGTAAAAATCTAAGTTATCTCTGTTTGTCCTATTTTCCCGTACACGTATTACGTCCCTTGGCAATGAAATGTCAACAAGTATCATTCTGCGTGCCATAGAGTGCACGTTTCATTTCTGATGTGTGCATATCTGTTGAAAGTGCGTATACATATGAAAAACTTACGGTGGAACGCATTGTTGGCTTGTCATGGCTTGTACATGCAACTTCTGGGCTCACTTGAGAAGCGATTAACGTTGTGTCTTGATACAGGTTTGCTGCAATAATTATAACAATAGTCATATTAACAATCATAACAACTAGCCAGATAATATTGTACGTATTCTTTACGTATTACTATTATGAATAATAATCATATGTACTATCAGATCGCGTAAAAATCTAAGTTATCTCTGTTTGTCCTATTTTCCCGTACACGTATTACGTCCCTTGGCAATGAAATGTCAACAAGTATCATTCTGCGTGCCATAGAGTGCCCGTTTCATTTCTGATGTGTGCATATCTGTTGAAAGTGGGTATACATATGAAAAACTTACGGTGGAACGCATTGTTGGCTTGTCATGGCTTGTACAGGCAACTTCTGGGCTCACTTGAGAAGCGATTAACGTTGTGTCTTGATACAGGTTTGCTGCAATAATTATAACAATAGTCATATTAACAATCATAACAACAAGCCAGATAATATTGTACATATTCTATACGTATTACTATTATGAATAATAATCATATGTACTATCAGATCGTGTAAAAATCTAAGTTATCTCTGTTTCTCCTATTTTCCCGTACACGTATTACGTCCCTTGGCAATGAAATGTCAACAAGTATCATTCTGCGTGCCATAGAGTGCCCGTTTCATTTCTGACTTGTGCATATCTGTTGAAAGTACGTATACATATGAAAAACTTACGGTGGAACGCATTGTTGGCTTGTCATGGCTTGTACATGCAACTTCTGGGCTCACTTGAGAAGCGATTAACGTTGTGTCTTGATACAGGTTTGCTGCAATAATTATAACAATAGTCATATTAACAATCATAACAACAAGCCAGATAATATTGTACATATTCTTTACGTATTACTATTATGAATAATAATCATATGTACTATCAGATCGCGTAAAAATCTAAGTTATCTCTGTTTGTCCTATTTTTCCCGTACACGTATTACGTCCCTTGGCAATGAAATGTCAACAAGTATCATTCTGCGTGCCATAGAGTGCACGTTTCATTTCTGATGTGTGCATATCTGTTGAAAGTGCGTATACATATGAAAAACTTACGGTGGAACGCATTGTTGGCTTGTCATGGCTTGTACATGCAACTTCTGGGCTCACTTGAGAAGCGATTAACGTTGTGTCTTGATACAGGTTTGCTGCAATAATTATAACAATAGTCATATTAACAATCATAACAACAAGCCAGATAATATTGTACATATTCTATACGTATTACTATTATGAATAATAATCATATGTACTATCAGATCGCGTAAAAATCTAAGTTATCTCTGTTTGTCCTATTTTTCCGTACACGTATTACGTCCCTTGGCAATGAAATGTCAACAAGTATCATTCTGCGTGCCATAGAGTGCACGTTTCATTTCTGATGTGTGCATATCTGTTGAAAGTGGGTATACATATGAAAAACTTACGGTGGAACGCATTGTTGGCTTGTCATGGCTTGTACAGGCAACTTCTGGGCTCACTTGAGAAGCGATTAACGTTGTGTCTTGATACAGGTTTGCTGCAATAATTATAACAATAGTCATATTAACAATCATAACAACAAGCCAGATAATATTGTACATATTCTATACGTATTACTATTATGAATAATAATCATATGTACTATCAGATCGCGTAAAAATCTAAGTTATCTCTGTTTGTCCTATTTTCCCGTACACGTATTACGTCCCTTGGCAATGAAATGTCAACAAGTATCATTCTGCGTGCCATAGAGTGCCCGTTTCATTTCTGACTTGTGCATATCTGTTGAAAGTACGTATACATATGAAAAAATTACGGTGGAACGCATTGTTGGCTTGTCATGGCTTGTACATGCAACTTCTGGGCTCACTTGAGAAGCGATTAACGTTGTGTCTTGATACAGGTTTGCTGCAATAATTATAACAATAGTCATATTAACAATCATAACAACAAGCCAGATAATATTGTACATATTCTTTACGTATTACTATTATGAATAATAATCATATGTACTATCAGATCGCGTAAAAATCTAAGTTATCTCTGTTTGTCCTATTTTCCCGTACACGTATTACGTCCCTTGGCAATGAAATGTCAACAAGTATCATTCTGCGTGCCATAGAGTGCACGTTTCATTTCTGATGTGTGCATATCTGTTGAAAGTGCGTATACATATGAAAAACTTACGGTGGAACGCATTGTTGGCTTGTCATGGCTTGTACATGCAACTTCTGGGCTCACTTGAGAAGCGATTAACGTTGTGTCTTGATACAGGTTTGCTGCAATAATTATAACAATAGTCATATTAACAATCATAACAACTAGCCAGATAATATTGTACGTATTCTTTACGTATTACTATTATGAATAATAATCATATGTACTATCAGATCGCGTAAAAATCTAAGTTATCTCTGTTTGTCCTATTTTCCCGTACACGTATTACGTCCCTTGGCAATGAAATGTCAACAAGTATCATTCTGCGTGCCATAGAGTGCCCGTTTCATTTCTGACTTGTGCATATCTGTTGAAAGTACGTATACATATGAAAAACTTACGGTGGAACGCATTGTTGGCTTGTCATGGCTTGTACATGCAACTTCTGCGCTCACTTGAGAAGCGATTAACGTTGTGTCTTGATACAGGTTTGCTGCAATAATTATAACAATAGTCATATTAACAATCATAACAACAAGCCAGATAATATTGTACATATTCTATACGTATTACTCTTATGAATAATAATCATATGTACTATCAGATCGTGTAAAAATCTAAGTTATCTCTGTTTGTCCTATTTTCCCGTACACGTATTACGTCCCTTGGCAATGAAATGTCAACAAGTATCATTCTGCGTGCCATAGAGTGCCCGTTTCATTTCTGACTTGTGCATATCTGTTGAAAGTACGTATACATATGAAAAACTTACGGTGGAACGCATTGTTGGCTTGTCATGGCTTGTACATGCAACTTCTGGGCTCACTTGAGAAGCGATTAACGTTGTGTCTTGATACAGGTTTGCTGCAATAATTATAACAATAGTCATATTAACAATCATAACAACCAGCCAGATAATATTGTACATATTCTATACGTATTACTATTATGAATAATAATCATATGTACTATCAGATCGCGTAAAAATCTAAGTTATCTCTGTTTCTCCTATTTTCCCGTACACGTATTACGTCCCTTGGCAATGAAATGTCAACAAGTATCATTCTGCGTGCCATAGAGTGCCAGTTTCATTTCTGACTTGTGCATATCTGTTGAAAGTACGTATACATATGAAAAACTTACGGTGGAACGCATTGTTGGCTTGTCATGGCTTGTACATGCAACTTCTGGGCTCACTTGAGAAGCGATTAACGTTGTGTCTTGATACAGGTTTGCTGCAATAATTATAACAATAGTCATATTAACAATCATAACAACAAGCCAGATAATATTGTACATATTCTTTACGTATTACTATTATGAATAATAATCATATGTACTATCAGATCGCGTAAAAATCTAAGTTATCTCTGTTTGTCCTATTTTTCCGTACACGTATTACGTCCCTTGGCAATGAAATGTCAACAAGTATCATTCTGCGTGCCATAGAGTGCACGTTTCATTTCTGATGTGTGCATATCTGTTGAAAGTGCGTATACATATGATAAACTTACGGTGGAACGCATTGTTGGCTTGTCATGGCTTGTACATGCAACTTCTGGGCTCACTTGAAAAGCGATTAACGTTGCGTCTTGATACAGGTTTGCTGCAATAATTATAACAATAGTCATATTAACAATCATAACAACCAGCCCGATAATATTGTACATATTCTATACGTATTACTATTATGAATAATAATCATATGTACTATCAGATCGCGTAAAAATCTAAGTTATCACTGTTTCTCCTATTTTCCCGTACACGTATTACGTCCCTTGGCAATGAAATGTCAACAAGTATCATTCTGCGTGCCATAGAGTGCCCGTTTCATTTCTGACTTGTGCATATCTGTTGAAAGTACGTATACATATGATAAACTTACGGTGGAACGCAATGTTGGCTTGTCATGGCTTGTACATGCAACTTCTGGGCTCACTTGAGAAGCGATTAACGTTGTGTCTTGATACAGGTTTGCTGCAATAATTATAACAATAGTCATATTAACAATCATAACAACAAGCCAGATAATATTGTACATATTCTTTACGTATTAATATTATGAATAATAATCATATGTACTATCAGATCGCGTAAAAATCTAAGTTATCTCTGTTTGTCCTATTTTCCCGTACACGTATTACATCCCTTGGCAATGAAATGTCAACAAGTATCATTCTGCGTGCCATAGAGTGCCCGTTTCATTTCTGACTTGTGCATATCTGTTGAAAGTACGTATACATATGATTAACTTACGGTGGAACGCAATGTTGGCTTGTCATGGCTTGTACATGCAACTTCTGGGCTCACTTGAGAAGCGATTAACGTTGTGTCTTGATACAGATTTGCTGCAATAATTATAACAATAGTCATATTAACAATCATAACAACAAGCCAGATAATATTGTACATATTCTATACGTATTACTATTATAAATAATAATCATATGTACTATCAGATCGCGTAAAAATCTAAGTTATCTCTGTTTGTCCTATTTTCCCGTACACGTATTACGTCCCTTGGCAATGAAATGTCAACAAGTATCATTCTGCGTGCCATAGAGTGCCCGTTTCATTTCTGACTTGTGCATATCTGTTGAAAGTACGTATACATATGAAAAACTTACGGTGGAACGCATTGTTGGCTTGTCATGGCTTGTACATGCAACTTCTGGGCTCACTTGAGAAGCGATTAACGTTGTGTCTTGATACAGGTTTGCTGCAATAATTATAACAATAGTCATATTAACAATCATAACAACAAGCCAGATAATATTGTACATATTCTTTACGTATTACTATTATGAATAATAATCATATGTACTATCAGATCGCGTAAAAATCTAAGTTATCTCTGTTTGTCCTATTTTTCCGTACACGTATTACGTCCCTTGGCAATGAAATGTCAACAAGTATCATTCTGCGTGCCATAGAGTGCACGTTTCATTTCTGATGTGTGCATATCTGTTGAAAGTGCGTATACATATGAAAAACTTACGGTGGAACGCATTGTTGGCTTGTCATGGCTAGTACATGCAACTTCTGGGCTCACTTGAGAAGCGACTAACGTTGTGTCTTGATACAGGTTTGCTGCAATAATTATAACAATAGTCATATTAACAATCATAACAACAAGCCAGATAATATTGTACATATTCTATACGTATTACTATTATGAATAATAATCATATGTACTATCAGATCGCGTAAAAATCTAATTTATCTCTGTTTGTCCTATTTTCCCGTACACGTATTACGTCCCTTGGCAATGAAATGTCAACAAGTATCATTCTGCGTGCCATAGAGTGCCCGTTTCATTTCTGACTTGTGCATATCTGTTGAAAGTACGTATACATATGAAAAACTTACGGTGGAACGCATTGTTGGCTTGTCATGGCTTGTACATGCAACTTCTGGGCTCACTTAAGAAGCGATTAACGTTGTGTCTTGATACAGGTTTGCTGCAATAATTATAACAATAGTCATATTAACAATCATAACAACAAGCCAGATAATATTGTACATATTCTTTACTTATTACTATTATGAATAATAATCATATGTACTCTCAGATCGCGTAAAAATCTAAGTTATCTCTGTTTGTCCTATTTTTCCGTACACGTATTACGTCCCTTGGCAATGAAATGTCAACAAGTATCATTCTGCGTGCCATAGAGTGCCCGTTTCATTTCTGACTTGTGCATATCTGTTGAAAGTACGTATACATATGTAAAACTTACGGTGGAACGCATTGTTGGCTTGTCATGGCTTGTACATGCAACTTCTGGGCTCACTTGAGAAGCGATTAACGTTGTGTCTTGATACAGGTTTGCTGCAATAATTATAACAATAGTCATATTAACAATCATAACAACAAGCCAGATAATATTGTTCATATTCTTTACGTATTACTATTATGAATAATAATCATATGTACTATCAGATCGCGTAAAAATCTAAGTTATCTCTGTTTGTCCTATTTTTCCGTACACGTATTACGTCCCTTGGCAATGAAATGTCAACAAGTATCATTCTGCGTGCCATAGAGTGCACGTTTCATTTCTGATGTGTGCATATCTGTTGAAAGTGCGTATACATATGATAAACTTACGGTGGAACGCATTGTTGGCTTGTCATGGCTTGTACATGCAACTTCTGGGCTCACTTGAAAAGCGATTAACGTTGCGTCTTGATACAGGTTTGCTGCAATTATTATAACAATAGTCATATTAACAATCATAACAACCAGCCCGATAATATTGTACATATTCTATACGTATTACTATTATGAATAATAATCATATGTACTATCAGATCGCGTAAAAATCTAAGTTATCACTGTTTCTCCTATTTTCCCGTACACGTATTACGTCCCTTGGCAATGAAATGTCAACAAGTATCATTCTGCGTGCCATAGAGTGCCCGTTTCATTTCTGACTTGTGCATATCTGTTGAAAGTACGTATACATATGTAAAACTTACGGTGGAACGCATTGTTGGCTTGTCATGGCTTGTACATGCAACTTCTGGGCTCACTTGAGAAGCGATTAACGTTGTGTCTTGATACAGGTTTGCTGCAATAATTATAACAATAGTCATATTAACAATCATAACAACAAGCCAGATAATATTGTTCATATTCTTTACGTATTACTATTATGAATAATAATCATATGTACTATCAGATCGCGTAAAAATCTAAGTTATCTCTGTTTGTCCTATTTTTCCGTACACGTATTACGTCCCTTGGCAATGAAATGTCAACAAGTATCATTCTGCGTGCCATAGAGTGCACGTTTCATTTCTGATGTGTGCATATCTGTTGAAAGTGCGTATACATATGATAAACTTACGGTGGAACGCATTGTTGGCTTGTCATGGCTTGTACATGCAACTTCTGCGCTCACTTGAAAAGCGATTAACGTTGCGTCTTGATACAGGTTTGCTGCAATTATTATAACAATAGTCATATTAACAATCATAACAACCAGCCCGATAATATTGTACATATTCTATACGTATTACTATTATGAATAATAATCATATGTACTATCATATCGCGTAAAAATCTAAGTTATCTCTGTTTGTCCTATTTTCCCGTACACGTATTACGTCCCTTGGCAATGAAATGTCAACAAGTATCATTCTGCGTGCCATAGAGTGCCCGTTTCATTTCTGACTTGTGCATATCTGTTGAAAGTACGTATACATATGAAAAACTTACGGTGGAACGCATTGTTGGCTTGTCATGGCTTGTACATGCAACTTCTGGGCTCACTTGAGAAGCGATTAACGTTGTGTCTTGATACAGGTTTGCTGCAATAATTATAACAATAGTCATATTAACAATCATAACAACAAGCCAGATAATATTGTACATATTCTTTACGTATTACTATTATGAATAATAATCATATGTACTATCAGATTGCGTAAAAATCTAAGTTATCTCTGTTTGTCCTATTTTCCCGTACACGTATTACGTCCCTTGGCAATGAAATGTCAACAAGTATCATTCTGCGTGCCATAGAGTGCACGTTTCATTTCTGATGTGTGCATATCTGTTGAAAGTGCGTATACATATGAAAAACTTACGGTGGAACGCATTGTTGGCTTGTCATGGCTTGTACATGCAACTTCTGGGCTCACTTGAAAAGCGATTAACGTTGTGTCTTGATACAGGTTTGCTGCAATAATTATAACAATAGTCATATTAACAATCATAACAACAAGCCAGATAATATTGTACATATTCTTTACGTATTACTATTATGAATAATAATCATATGTACTATCAGATCGCGTAAAAATCTAAGTTATCTCTGTTTGTCCTATTTTCCCGTACACGTATTATGTCCCTTGGCAATGAAATGTCAACAAGTATCATTCTGCGTGCCATAGAGTGCACGTTTCATTTCTGATGTGTGCATATCTGTTGAAAGTGCGTATACATATGAAAAACTTACGGTGGAACGCATTGTTGGCTTGTCATGGCTTGTACATGCAACTTCTGGGCTCACTTGAAAAGCGATTAACGTTGTGTCTTGATACAGGTTTGCTGCAATAATTATAACAATAGTCATATTAACAATCATAACAACAAGCCAGATAATATTGTACATATTCTATACGTATTACTATTATGAATAATAATCATATGTACTATCAGATCGCGTACAAATCTAAGTTATCTCTGTTTGTCCTATTTTCCCGTACACGTATTACGTCCCTTGGCAATGAAATGTCAACAAGTATCATTCTGCGTGCCATAGAGTGCCCGTTTCATTTCTGACTTGTGCATATCTGTTGAAAGTACGTATACATATGATAAACTTACGGTGGAACGCAATGTTGGCTTGTCATGGCTTGTACATGCAACTTCTGGGCTCACTTGAGAAGCGATTAACGTTGTGTCTTGATACAGGTTTGCTGCAATAATTATAACAATAGTCATATTAACAATCATAACAACAAGCCAGATAATATTGTACATATTCTATACGTATTACTATTATGAATAATAATCATATGTACTATCAGATCGCGTAAAAATCTAAGTTATCTCTGTTTGTCCTATTTTCCCGTACACGTATTACGTCCCTTGGCAATGAAATGTCAACAAGTATCATTCTGCGTGCCATAGAGTGCCCGTTTCATTTCTGACTTGTGCATATCTGTTGAAAGTACGTATACATATGAAAAACTTACGGTGGAACGCATTGTTGGCTTGTCATGGCTTGTACATGCAACTTCTGGGCTCACTTGAGAAGCGATTAACGTTGTGTCTTGATACAGGTTTGCTGCAATAATTATAACAATAGTCATATTAACAATCATAACAACAAGCCAGATAATATTGTACATATTCTTTACGTATTACTATTATGAATAATAATCATATGTACTATCAGATTGCGTAAAAATCTAAGTTATCTCTGTTTGTCCTATTTTCCCGTACACGTATTACGTCCCTTGGCAATGAAATGTCAACAAGTATCATTCTGCGTGCCATAGAGTGCACGTTTCATTTCTGATGTGTGCATATCTGTTGAAAGTGAGTATACATATGAAAAACTTACGGTGGAACGCATTGTTGGCTTGTCATGGCTTGTACATGCAACTTCATGGCTCACTTGAAAAGCGATTAACGTTGTGTCTTGATACAGGTTTGCTGCAATAATTATAACAATAGTCATATTAACAATCATAACAACAAGCCAGATAATATTGTACATATTCTTTACGTATTACTATTATGAATAATAATCATATGTACTATCAGATCGCGTAAAAATCTAAGTTATCTCTGTTTGTCCTATTTTCCCGTACACGTATTACGTCCCTTGGCAATGAAATGTCAACAAGTATCATTCTGCGTGCCATAGAGTGCACGTTTCATTTCTGATGTGTGCATATCTGTTGAAAGTGCGTATACATATGAAAAACTTACGGTGGAACGCATTGTTGGCTTGTCATGGCTTGTACATGCAACTTCTGGGCTCACTTGAAAAGCGATTAACGTTGTGTCTTGATACAGGTTTGCTGCAATAATTATAACAATAGTCATATTAACAATCATAACAACAAGCCAGATAATATTGTACATATTCTATACGTATTACTATTATGAATAATAATCATATGTACTATCAGATCGCGTACAAATCTAAGTTATCTCTGTTTGTCCTATTTTCCCGTACACGTATTACGTCCCTTGGCAATGAAATGTCAACAAGTATCATTCTGCGTGCCATAGAGTGCCCGTTTCATTTCTGACTTGTGCATATCTGTTGAAAGTACGTATACATATGATAAACTTACGGTGGAACGCAATGTTGGCTTGTCATGGCTTGTACATGCAACTTCTGGGCTCACTTGAGAAGCGATTAACGTTGTGTCTTGATACAGGTTTGCTGCAATAATTATAACAATAGTCATATTAACAATCATAACAACAAGCCAGATAATATTGTACATATTCTATACGTATTACTATTATGAATAATAATCATATGTACTATCAGATCGCGTAAAAATCTAAGTTATCTCTGTTTGTCCTATTTTCCCGTACACGTATTACGTCCCTTGGCAATGAAATGTCAACAAGTATCATTCTGCGTGCCATAGAGTGCCCGTTTCATTTCTGACTTGTGCATATCTGTTGAAAGTACGTATACATATGAAAAACTTACGGTGGAACGCATTGTTGGCTTGTCATGGCTTGTACATGCAACTTCTGGGCTCACTTGAGAAGCGATTAACGTTGTGTCTTGATACAGGTTTGCTGCAATAATTATAACAATAGTCATATTAACAATCATAACAACAAGCCAGATAATATTGTACATATTCTATACGTATTACTATTATGAATAATAATCATATGTACTATCAGATCGCGTAAAAATCTAATTTATCTCTGTTTGTCCTATTTTCCCGTACACGTATTACGTCCCTTGGCAATGAAATGTCAACAAGTATCATTCTGCGTGCCATAGAGTGCCCGTTTCATTTCTGACTTGTGCATATCTGTTGAAAGTACGTATACATATGAAAAACTTACGGTGGAACGCATTGTTGGCTTGTCATGGCTTGTACATGCAACTTCTGGGCTCACTTAAGAAGCGATTAACGTTGTGTCTTGATACAGGTTTGCTGCAATAATTATAACAATAGTCATATTAACAATCATAACAACAAGCCAGATAATATTGTACATATTCTTTACTTATTACTATTATGAATAATAATCATATGTACTCTCAGATCGCGTAAAAATCTAAGTTATCTCTGTTTGTCCTATTTTTCCGTACACGTATTACGTCCCTTGGCAATGAAATGTCAACAAGTATCATTCTGCGTGCCATAGAGTGCCCGTTTCATTTCTGACTTGTGCATATCTGTTGAAAGTACGTATACATATGTAAAACTTACGGTGGAACGCATTGTTGGCTTGTCATGGCTTGTACATGCAACTTCTGGGCTCACTTGAGAAGCGATTAACGTTGTGTCTTGATACAGGTTTGCTGCAATAATTATAACAATAGTCATATTAACAATCATAACAACAAGCCAGATAATATTGTTCATATTCTTTACGTATTACTATTATGAATAATAATCATATGTACTATCAGATCGCGTAAAAATCTAAGTTATCTCTGTTTGTCCTATTTTTTCCGTACACGTATTACGTCCCTTGGCAATGAAATGTCAACAAGTATCATTCTGCGTGCCATAGAGTGCACGTTTCATTTCTGATGTGTGCATATCTGTTGAAAGTGCGTATACATATGATAAACTTACGGTGGAACGCATTGTTGGCTTGTCATGGCTTGTACATGCAACTTCTGGGCTCACTTGAAAAGCGATTAACGTTGCGTCTTGATACAGGTTTGCTGCAATTATTATAACAATAGTCATATTAACAATCATAACAACCAGCCCGATAATATTGTACATATTCTATACGTATTACTATTATGAATAATAATCATATGTACTATCAGATCGCGTAAAAATCTAAGTTATCACTGTTTCTCCTATTTTCCCGTACACGTATTACGTCCCTTGGCAATGAAATGTCAACAAGTATCATTCTGCGTGCCATAGAGTGCCCGTTTCATTTCTGACTTGTGCATATCTGTTGAAAGTACGTATACATATGTAAAACTTACGGTGGAACGCATTGTTGGCTTGTCATGGCTTGTACATGCAACTTCTGGGCTCACTTGAGAAGCGATTAACGTTGTGTCTTGATACAGGTTTGCTGCAATAATTATAACAATAGTCATATTAACAATCATAACAACAAGCCAGATAATATTGTTCATATTCTTTACGTATTACTATTATGAATAATAATCATATGTACTATCAGATCGCGTAAAAATCTAAGTTATCTCTGTTTGTCCTATTTTTCCGTACACGTATTACGTCCCTTGGCAATGAAATGTCAACAAGTATCATTCTGCGTGCCATAGAGTGCACGTTTCATTTCTGATGTGTGCATATCTGTTGAAAGTGCGTATACATATGATAAACTTACGGTGGAACGCATTGTTGGCTTGTCATGGCTTGTACATGCAACTTCTGGGCTCACTTGAAAAGCGATTAACGTTGCGTCTTGATACAGGTTTGCTGCAATTATTATAACAATAGTCATATTAACAATCATAACAACCAGCCCGATAATATTGTACATATTCTATACGTATTACTATTATGAATAATAATCATATGTACTATCATATCGCGTAAAAATCTAAGTTATCTCTGTTTGTCCTATTTTCCCGTACACGTATTACGTCCCTTGGCAATGAAATGTCAACAAGTATCATTCTGCGTGCCATAGAGTGCCCGTTTCATTTCTGACTTGTGCATATCTGTTGAAAGTACGTATACATATGAAAAACTTACGGTGGAACGCATTGTTGGCTTGTCATGGCTTGTACATGCAACTTCTGGGCTCACTTGAGAAGCGATTAACGTTGTGTCTTGATACAGGTTTGCTGCAATAATTATAACAATAGTCATATTAACAATCATAACAACAAGCCAGATAATATTGTACATATTCTTTACGTATTACTATTATGAATAATAATCATATGTACTATCAGATTGCGTAAAAATCTAAGTTATCTCTGTTTGTCCTATTTTCCCGTACACGTATTACGTCCCTTGGCAATGAAATGTCAACAAGTATCATTCTGCGTGCCATAGAGTGCACGTTTCATTTCTGATGTGTGCATATCTGTTGAAAGTGCGTATACATATGAAAAACTTACGGTGGAACGCATTGTTGGCTTGTCATGGCTTGTACATGCAACTTCTGGGCTCACTTGAAAAGCGATTAACGTTGTGTCTTGATACAGGTTTGCTGCAATAATTATAACAATAGTCATATTAACAATCATAACAACAAGCCAGATAATATTGTACATATTCTTTACGTATTACTATTATGAATAATAATCATATGTACTATCAGATCGCGTAAAAATCTAAGTTATCTCTGTTTGTCCTATTTTCCCGTACACGTATTATGTCCCTTGGCAATGAAATGTCAACAAGTATCATTCTGCGTGCCATAGAGTGCACGTTTCATTTCTGATGTGTGCATATCTGTTGAAAGTGCGTATACATATGAAAAACTTACGGTGGAACGCATTGTTGGCTTGTCATGGCTTGTACATGCAACTTCTGGGCTCACTTGAAAAGCGATTAACGTTGTGTCTTGATACAGGTTTGCTGCAATAATTAT
>JAWPHD010024964.1:0-17638 GCA_037043455.1 Cyrtodaria siliqua | reverse complement strand
ATATATTCAGTTCTAACGCATATATATTCAGTTATTACGCATATATATTCCGTTTTTACACATATATATTCAGTTCTTACACATATATATTCAGTTCTTACGCATATATATTCAGTCCTTACACATATATATTCACTTCTTACGCATATATATTCAGTTCTTACGCATATATATTCAGTTGTTACACATATATATTCAGTTTTACACATATATATTCAGTTCTTACGCATATATATTCAGTTCTTACGCATATATATTCAGTTCTTACACACATATATTCAGTTCTTACACATATATATTCAGTTCTTACACATATATATTCAGTTCTTACACATATATATTCAGTTCTTACGCATATATATTCAGTTCTTACGCATATATATTCAGTTCTTACGCATATATATTCAGTTCTTAGACATATATATTCAGTTCTTACACATATATATTCAGTTCTTACTCACATATATTCAGTTCTTACACATATATATTCAGTTCTTACAGATATATATTCAGTTCTTACACATATATATTCAGTTCTTACACATATATATTCAGTTCTTTCACATATGTATTTACTTCTTGCGCATATATATTCAGTTCTTACGCATATATGTTCAGTTCTTACACATATATATTCAGTTCTTACGCATATATATTCAGTTCTTACACATATATATTCAGTTCTTACGCATATATATTCAGTCTTTACGCCTATATATTCAGTTCTTACGCATATATATTCAGTTCTTACACATATATATTCAGTTCTTACGCATATATATTTAGTTCTTATGCATATATATTCAGTTCTTACGCATATATTCAGTTCTTACGAATATATATTCAGTTCTTACGCATATATATTCAGTTATTACGCATATATATTCAGTTCTTACGCATATATATTCAGTTCTTACGCATATATATTCAGTTTTTACACATATATATTCAGTTCTTACACATATATATTCAGTTATTGAGCATATATATTCAGTTCTTACTCATATATATTCAGTTCTTACACATATATATTCACTTCTTACGCATATATATTCAGTTCTTACGCATATATATTCACTTCTTACGGATATATATTCAGTTCTTACGCATATATATTCAGTTCTTACGCATATATATTCAGTTCTTACGCATATATATTCAGCTCTTACACATATATATTCAGTACTTACACATATATATTCAGTTCTTACACATATATATTCAATTGTTACACATATATATTCAGTTCTTACGCATATATATTCAGTTCTTACGCATATATATTGAGTTCTTACGCATATATATTCAGTTCTTAGACATATATATTCAGTTCTTACACATATATATTCAGTTCTTACTCACATATATTCAGTTCTTACACATATATATTCAGTTCTTACAGATATATATTCAGTTCTTACACATATATATTCAGTTCTTACACATATATATTCAGTTCTTATGCATATCTATTCAGTTCTTACGCATATATATTCAGTTCATATGCATATCTATTCAGTTCTTACGCATATATATTCAGTACTTACGCATATATATTCAGTTCTTACTCATATATATTCAGCTTTTACACATATATATTCAGTTCTTACACATATATATTCACTTCTTACACATATATATTCAGTTCTTACACATATATATATTCAGTTCTTACGCATATATATTCAGTTCTTACGCATATATATTCAGTTCTTACACATATGTATTCAGTTCTTACACATATATATTCAGTTCTTAGACATATATACTCAGTTCTTACACATATATATACAGTTCTTACTCATATATATTCAGTTTATACACATATATATTCAGTTATAAGGCATATATATTCAGTTCTTACACATATATATTCAGTTCTTACACATATATATTCAGTTCTTACGCATTTATATTCAGTTCTGACGCATATATGTTCAGTTCTTATGCATATATATTCAGTTCTTACGCATATATATTCAGTTCTAACGCATAAATATTCATTCTTATGCATATATATTCAGTTTTTATGCATATATATTCAGTTCTTACACATATATATTGAGTTCTTACACATATATTCAGTTCTTACACATATATATTCAGTTCTTACACGTATATATTCACTTCTTACGCATATATATTCAGTTCTTATGCATATATATTCAGTTCTTATGCATATATATTCATTTCTTACGCATATATATTCAGTACTTACACATATATATTCAGTTCTTACACATATATATTCAGTTCTTACGCATATATATTCAGTCCTTACACATATCTATTCACTTCTTAAGCATATATATTCAGTTCTTACGCATATATATTCAGTTGTTACACATATATATTCAGTTCTTACACATATATATTCAGTTCTTACGCATATATATTCAGTTTTTACGCATATATATTCAGTTCTTACACACATATATTCAGTTCTTACACATATATATTCAGTTCTTACACATATATATTCAGTTCTTACGCATATATATTCAGTTCTTACGCATATATATTCAGTTCTTACGCATATATATTCAGTTCTTAGACATATATATTCAGTTCTTACACATATATATTCAGTTCTTACGCATATATATTCAGTTCTTAGACATATATATTCAGTTCTTACACATATATATTCAGTTCTTACTCACATATATTCAGTTCTTACACATATATATTCAGTTCTTACAGATATATATTCAGTTCTTACACATATATATTCAGTTCTTACACATATATATTCAGTTCTTTCACATATATATTTACTTATTGCGCATATATATTCAGTTCTTACGCATATATGTTCAGTTCGTACACATATATATTCAGTTCTTACGCATATATATTCAGTTCTTACACATATATATTCAGTTCTTACGCATATATATTCAGTCTTTACGCCTATATATTCAGTTCTTACGCATATATATTCAGTTCTTACACATATATATTCAGTTCTTACGCATATATATTCAGTTCTTATGCATATATATTCAGTTCTTACGCATATATTCAGTTCTTACGAATATATATTCAGTTCTTACGCATATATATTCAGTTTTTACGCATATATATTCAGTTCTTACGCATATGTATTCAGTTCTTACGCATATATATTCAGTTTTTACACATATATATTCAGTTCTTACACATATATATTCAGTTATTGAGCATATATATTCAGTTCTTACTGATATATATTCAGTTCTTACACATATATATTCACTTCTTACGCATATATATTCAGTTGTTACGCATATATATTCAGTTCTTACGGATATATATTCAGTTCTTACGCATATATATTCAGTTCTTACGCATATATATTCAGTTCTTACGCATATATATTCAGCTCTTACACATATATATTCAGTACTTACACATATATATTCAGTTCTTACACATATATATTCAGTTGTTACACATTTATATTCAGTTCTTACGCATATATATTCAGTTATTACGCATATATATTCAGTTCTTACGCATATATATTCAGTTCTTAGACATATATATTCAGTTCTTACACATATATATTCAGTTCTTACTCACATATATTCAGTTCTTACACATATATATTCAGTTCTTACATATATATATTCAGTTCTTACACATATATATTCAGTTCTTACACATATATATTCAATTCTTTCACATATATATTTACTTCTTGCTCATATATATTCAGTTCTTACGCATATATGTTCAGTTCTTACACATATATATTCAGTTCTTCCGCATATATATTCAGTTCTTACACATACATATTCAGTTCTTACGCATATATATTCAGTTCTTATGCATATATATTCAGTTTTTACACATATATATTCAGTTCTTACGCATATATATTCAGTCCTTACGCCTATATATTCAGTTCTTACGCATATATATTCAGTTCTTACACATATATATTCAGTTCTTACGCATATATATTCAGTTCTTATGCATATATATTCAGTTCTTACGCATATATATTCAGTTCTTACGCATATATATTCAGTCTTTACGCCTATATATTCAGTTCTTACGCATATATATTCAGTTCTTACACATATATATTCAGTTCTTACGCATATATATTCAGTTCTTATGCATATATATTCAGTTCTTACGCATATATTCAGTTCTTACGAATATATATTCAGTTCTTACGCATATATATTCAGTTTTTACGCATATATATTCAGTTCTTACGCATATATATTCAGTTCTTACGCATATATATTCAGTTTTTACACATATATATTCAGTTCTTACACATATATATTCAGTTATTGAGCATATATATTCAGTTCTTACTCATAAACATTCAGTTCTTACACATATATATTCACTTCTTACGCATATATATTCAGTTCTTACGCATATATATTCAGTTCTTACGGATATATATTCAGTTCTTACGCATATATATTCAGTTCTTACGCATATATATTCAGTTCTTACGCATATATATTCAGCTCTTACACATATATATTCAGTACTTACACATATATATTCAGTTCTTACACATATATATTCAGTTGTTACACATTTATATTCAGTTCTTACGCCTATATATTCAGTTATTACGCATATATATTCAGTTCTTACGCATATATATTCAGTTCTTAGACATATATATTCAGTTCTTACACATATATATTCAGTTCTTACTCACATATATTCAGTTCTTACACATATATATTCAGTTCTTACAGATATATATTCAGTTCTTACACATATATATTCAGTTCTTACACATATATATTCAATTCTTTCACATATATATTTACTTCTTGCGCATATATATTCAGTTCTTACGCATATATGTTCAGTTCTTACGCATATATATTCAGTTCTTCCGCATATATATTCAGTTCTTACACATACATATTCAGTTCTTAGGCATATATATTCAGTTCTTATGCATATATATTCAGTTTTTACACATATATATTCAGTTCTTACGCATATATATTCAGTCCTTACGCCTATATATTCAGTTCTTACGCATATATATTCAGTTCTTACACATATATATTCAGTTCTTACGCATATAGATTCAGTTCTTATGCATATATATTCAGTTCTTACGCATATATTCAGTTTTTACTCATATATATTCAGTTCTTACACATATATATTCAGTTCTTACACATATATACTCAGTTCTTACACATATATATACAGTTCTTACACATATATATTCAGTTCTTACGCATATATATTCAGTTGTTACACATATATATTCAGTTCTTACACATATATATTCAGTTCTTACGCATATATATTCAGTTCTTACGCATATATATTCAGTTCTTACACACATATATTCAGTTCTTACACATGTATATTCAGTTCTTACACATATATATTCAGTTGTTACACATATATATTCAGTTCTTACGCATATATATTCAGTTCTTACGCATATATATTCAGTTCTTACGCATATATATTCAGTTCTTAGACATATATATTCAGTTCTTACACATATATATTCAGTTCTTACTCACATATATTCAGTTCTTACACATATATATTCAGTTCTTACAGATATATATTCAGTTCTTACACATATATATTCAGTTCTTACACATATATATTCAGTTCTTTCACATATATATTTACTTCTTGCGCATATATATTCAGTTCTTACGCATATATGTTCAGTTCGTACACATATATATTCAGTTCTTACGCATATATATTCAGTTCTTACACATATATATTCAGTTCTTACGCATATATATTCAGTCTTTACGCCTATATATTCAGTTCTTACGCATATATATTCAGTTCTTACACATATATATTCAGTTCTTACGCATATATATTCAGTTATTATGCATATATATTCAGTTCTTACGCATATATTCAGTTCTTACGAATATATATTCAGTTCTTACGCATATATATTCAGTTTTTACGCATATATATTCAGTTCTTACGCATATATATTCAGTTCTTACTCATATATATTCAGTTTTTACACATATATATTCAGTTCTTACACATATATATTCAGTTATTGAGCATATATATTCAGTTCTTACTCATATATATTCAGTTCTTACACATATATATTCACTTCTTACGCATATATATTCAGTTCTTACGCATATATATTCAGTTCTTACGGATATATATTCAGTTCTTACGCATATATATTCAGTTCTTACGCATATATATTCAGTTCTTACGCATATATATTCAGTTCTTACACATATATATTCAGTACTTACACATATATATTCAGTTCTTACACATATATATTCAGTTGTTACACATATATATTCAGTTCTTACGCATATATATTCAGTTATTACGCATATATATTCAGTTCTTACGCATATATATTCAGTTCTTAGACATATATATTCAGTTCTTACACATATATATTCAGTTCTTATTCACATATATTCAGTTCTTACACATATATATTCAGTTCTTACAGGTATATATTCAGTTCTTACACATATATATTCAGTTCTTACACATATATATTCAGTTCTTTCACATATATATTTACTTCTTGCGCATATATATTCAGTTCTTACGCATATATGTTCAGTTCTTACACATATATATTCAGTTCTTACGCATATATATTCAGTTCTTATGCATATATATTCAGTTTTTACACATATATATTCAGTTCTTACGCATATATATTCAGTCCTTACGCCTATATATTCAGTTCTTACGCATATATATTCAGTTCTTACACTTATATATTCAGTTCTTACGCATATATATTCAGTTCCTATGCATATATATTCATTTCTTACGCATATATATTCAGTTCTTACACGTATATATTCACTTATTACACATATACATTCACTTCTTACGCATATATATTCAGTTCTTACGCATATATGTTCAGTTCTTACACATATATATTCAGTTCTTACGCATATATATTCAGTTCTTACACATATATATTCAGTTCTTACGCATATATATTCAGTCTTTACGCCTATATATTCAGTTCTTACGCATATATATTCAGTTCTTACACATATATATTCAGTTCTTACGCATATATATTTAGTTCTTATGCATATATATTCAGTTCTTACGCATATATTCAGTTCTTACGAATATATATTCAGTTCTTACGCATATATATTCAGTTTTTACGCATATATATTCAGTTCTTACGCATATATATTCAGTTCTTACGCATATATATTCAGTTTTTACACATATATATTCAGTTATTACACATATATATTCAGTTATTGAGCATATATATTCAGTTCTTACTCATATATATTGAGTTCTTACACATATATATTCACTTCTTACGCATATATATTCAGTTCTTACGCATATATATTCACTTCTTACGGATATATATTCAGTTCTTACGCATATATATTCAGTTCTTACGCATATATATTCAGTTCTTACGCATATATATTCAGCTCTTACACATATATATTCAGTACTTACACATATATATTCAGTTCTTACACATATATATTCAGTTCTTACACATATATATTCAGTTCTTACGCATATATATTCAGTTCTTACGCATATATATTCAGTTCTTACGCATATATATTCAGTTCTTAGACATATATATTCAGTTCTTACACATATATATTCAGTTCTTACTCACATATATTCAGTTCTTACACATATATATTCAGTTCTTACACATATATATTCAGTTCTTACACATATATATTCAGTTCTTACACATATATATTCAGTTCTTATGCATATATATTCAGTTCTTACGCATATATATTCAGTTCTTACGCATATATATTCAGTTCTTACGCATATATATTCAGTACTTACGCATATATATTCAGTTCTTACTCATATATATTCAGCTCTTACACATATATATTCAGTTCTTACACATATATATTCACTTCTTACACATATATATTCAGTTCTTACACATATATATTCAGTTCTTACGCATATATATTCAGTTCTTACGCATATATATTCAGTTCTTACACATATGTATTCAGTTCTTACACATATATATTCAGTTCTTAGACATATATACTCAGTTCTTACACATATATATACAGTTCTTACTCATATATATTCCGTTTTTACACATATATATTCAGTTATTAGGCATATATATTCAGTTCTTACACATATATATTCAGTTCTTACACATATATATTCAGTTCTTACGCATATATATTCAGTTCTGACGCATATATGTTCAGTTCTTATGCATATATATTCAGTTCTTACGCATATATATTCAGTTATAACGCATATATATTCATTCTTATGCATATATATTCAGTTTTTATGCATATATATTCAGTTCTTACACATATATATTGAGTTCTTACACATATATTCAGTTCTTACACATATATATTCAGTTCTTACACGTATATATTCACTTCTTACGCATATATATTCGGTTCTTATGCATATATATTCAGTACTTTGCATATATATTCATTTCTTACGCATATATATTCAGTACTTACACATATATATTCAGTTCTTACACATATATATTCAGTTCTTACGCACATATATTCAGTCCTTACACATATATATTCACTTCTTACGCATATATATTCAGTTCTTACGCATATATATTCAGTTGTTACACATATATATTCAGTTCTTACACATATATATTCAGTTCATACTCACATATATTCAGTTCTTACACATATATATTCAGTTCTTACAGATATATATTCAGTTCTTACACATATATATTCAGTTCTTACACATATATATTCAGTTCTTTCACATATATATTTACTTCTTGCGCATATATATTCAGTTCTTACGCATATATGTTCAGTTCGTACACATATATATTCAGTTCTTACGCATATATATTCCGTTCTTACACATATATATTCAGTTCTTACGCATATATATTCAGTCTTTACGCCTATATATTCAGTTCTTACGCATATATATTCAGTTCTTACACATATATATTCAGTTCTTACGCATATATATTCAGTTCTTATGCATATATATTCAGTTCTTACGCATATATTCAGTTCTTACGAATATATATTCAGTTCTTACGCATATATATTCAGTTTTTACGCATATATATTCAGTTCTTACGCATATATATTCAGTTCTTACGCATATATATTCAGTTTTTACACATATATATTCAGTTCTTACACATATATATTCAGTTATTGAGCATATATATTCAGTTCTTACTCAAATATATTCAGTTCTTACACATATATATTCACTTCTTACGCATATATATTCAGTTCTTACGCATATATATTCAGTTCTTACGGATATATATTCAGTTCTTACGCATATATATTCAGTTCTTACGCATATATATTCAGTTCTTACGCATATATATTCAGCTCTTACACATATATATTCAGTACTTACACATATATATTCAGTTCTTACACATATATATTCAGTTCTTACACATATATATTCAGTTCTTACGCATATATATTCAGTTATTACGCATATATATTCAGTTCTTACGCATATATATTCAGTTCTTAGACATATATATTCCGTTCTTACACATATATATTCAGTTCTTACTCACATATATTCAGTTCTTACACATATATATTCAGTTCTTACAGATATATATTCAGTTCTTAGACATATATATTCAGTTCTTACACATATATATTCAGTTCTTACTCACATATATTCAGTTCTTACACATATATATTCAGTTCTTTCACATATATATTTACTTCTTGCGCATATATATTCAGTTCTTACGCATATATATTCAGTTCTTACACATATATATTCAGTTCTTACACATATATATTCAGTTCTTACTCACATATATTCAGTTCTTACACATATATATTCAGTTCTTTCACATATATATTTACTTCTTTCGCATATATATTCAGTTCTTACGCATATATGTTCAGTTCTTACACATATATATTCAGTTCTTACGCATATATATTCAGTTCTTACACATATATATTCAGTTCTTACACATATATATTCAGTTCTTATGCATATATATTCAGTTTTTACACATATATATTCAGTTCTTACGCATATATATTCAGTCCTTACGCCTATATATTCAGTTCTTACGCATATATATTCAGTTCTTACACATATATATTCAGTTCTTACGCATATATATTCAGTTCCTATGCATATATATTCAGTTCTTACGCATATATTCAGTTCTTACGAATATATATTCAGTTCTTACACATATATATTCAGTTCTTAGACATATATAATCAGTTCTTACACATATATATACAGTTCTTACTCATATATATTCAGTTTTTATACATATATATTCAGTTATTAGGCATATATATTCAGTTCTTACACATATATATTCAGTTCTTACACATATATATTCAGTTCTTACGCATATATATTCAGTTCTGACGCATATATGTTCAGTTCTTATGCATATATATTCAGTTCTTACGCATATATATTCAGTTCTAACGCATATATATTCAGTTCTTACACATATATATTCACTTCTTACACATATATATTCAGTTCTTACACATATATATTCAGTTCTTACGCATATATATTCAGTTCTTACGCATATATATTCAGTTCTTACACATATGTATTCAGTTCTTACACATATATATTCAGTTCTTAGACATATATACTCAGTTCTTACACATATATATACAGTTCTTACTCATATATATTCCGTTTTTACACATATATATTCAGTTATTAGGCATATATATTCAGTTCTTACACATATATATTCAGTTCTTACACATATATATTCAGTTCTTACGCATATATATTCAGTTCTGACGCATATATGTTCAGTTCTTATGCATATATATTCAGTTCTTACGCATATATATTCAGTTCTAACGCATATATATTCATTCTTATGCATATATATTCAGTTTTTATGCATATATATTCAGTTCTTACACATATATATTGAGTTCTTACACATATATTCAGTTCTTACACATATATATTCAGTTCTTACACGTATATATTCACTTCTTACGCATATATATTCGGTTCTTATGCATATATATTCAGTTCTTATGCATATATATTCAGTTCTTACGCATATATATTCAGTACTTACACATATATATTCAGTTCTTACACATATATATTCAGTTCTTACGCACATATATTCAGTCCTTACACATATATATTCACTTCTTACGCATATATATTCAGTTCTTACGCATATATATTCAGTTGTTACACATATATATTCAGTTCTTACACATATATATTCAGTTCTTACGCATATATATTCAGTTCTTACGCATATATATTCAGTTCTTACACACATATATTCAGTTCTTACACATATATATTCAGTTCTTACGCATATATATTCAGTTCTTACGCATATATATTCAGTTCTTAGCATATATATTCAGTTCTTAGACATATATATTCAGTTCTTACACATATATATATTCAGTTCTTACTCACATATATTCAGTTCTTACACATATATATTCAGTTCTTACAGATATATATTCAGTTCTTACACATATATATTCAGTTCTTACACATATATATTCAGTTCTTTCACATATATATTTACTTCTTGCGCATATATATTCAGTTCTTACGCATATATGTTCAGTTCGTACACATATATATTCAGTTCTTACGCATATATATTCAGTTCTTACACATATATATTCAGTTCTTACGCATATATATTCAGTCTTTACGCCTATATATTCAGTTCTTACGCATATATATTCAGTTCTTACACATATATATTCAGTTCTTACGCATATATATTCAGTTCTTATGCATATATTCAGTTCTTACGCATATATTCAGTTCTTACGAATATATATTCAGTTCTTACGCATATATATTCAGTTTTTACGCATATATATTCAGTTCTTACGCATATATATTCAGTTCTTACGCATATATATTCAGTTTTTACACATATATATTCAGTTCTTACACATATATATTCAGTTATTGAGCATATATATTCAGTTCTTACTCAAATATATTCAGTTCTTACACATATATATTCACTTCTTACGCATATATATTCAGTTCTTACGCATATATATTCAGTTCTTACGGATATATATTCAGTTCTTACGCATATATATTCAGTTCTTACGCATATATATTCAGTTCTTACGCATATATATTCAGCTCTTACACATATATATTCAGTACTTACACATATATATTCAGTTCTTACACATATATATTCAGTTCTTACACATATATATTCAGTTCTTACGCATATATATTCAGTTATTACGCATATATATTCAGTTCTTACGCATATATATTCAGTTCTTAGACATATATATTCCATTCTTACACATTTATATTCAGTTCTTACTCACATATATTCAGTTCTTGCACATGTATATTCAGTTCTTACAGATATATATTCAGTTCTTAGACATATATATTCAGTTCTTACACATATATATTCAGTTCTTACTCACATATATTCAGTTCTTACACATATATATTCAGTTCTTTCACATATATATTTACTTCTTTCGCATATATATTCAGTTCTTACGCATATATATTCAGTTCTTACACATATATATTCAGTTCTTACACATATATATTCAGTTCTTACTCACATATATTCAGTTCTTACACATATATATTCAGTTCTTTCACATATATATTTACTTCTTTCGCATATATATTCAGTTCTTACGCATATATGTTCAGTTCTTACACATATATATTCAGTTCTTACGCATATATATTCAGTTCTTACACATATATATTCAGTTCTTACGCATATATATTCAGTTCTTATGCATATATATTCAGTTTTTACACATATATATTCAGTTCTTACGCATATATATTCAGTCCTTACGCCTATATATTCAGTTCTTACGCATATATATTCAGTTCTTACACATATATATTCAGTTCTTACGCATATATATTCAGTTCCTATGCATATATATTCAGTTCTTACGCATATATTCAGTTCTTACGAATATATATTCAGTTCTTACACATATATATTCAGTTCTTAGACATATATAATCAGTTCTTACACATATATATACAGTTCTTACTCATATATATTCAGTTTTTACACATATATATTCAGTTATTAGGCATATATATTCAGTTCTTACACATATATATTCAGTTCTTACACATATATATTCAGTTCTTACGCATATATATTCAGTTCTGACGCATATATGTTCAGTTCTTATGCATATATATTCAGTTCTTACGCATATATATTCAGTTCTAACGCATATATATTCATTCTTATGCATATATATTCAGTTTTTATGCATATATATTCAGTTCTTACACATATATATTGAGTTCTTACACATATATTCAGTTCTTACACATATATATTCAGTTCTTACACGTATATATTCACTTCTTACGCATATATATTCAGTTCTTATGCATATATATTCAGTTCTTAGGCCTATATATTCATTTCTTACGCATATATATTCAGTACTTACACATATATATTCAGTTCTTACACATATATATTCAGTTCTTACGCATATATATTCAGTCCTTACACATATATATTCACTTCTTACGCATATATATTCAGTTCTTACGCATATATATTCAGTTGTTACACATATATATTCAGTTCTTACACATATATATTCAGTTCTTACGCATATATATTCAGTTCTTACGCATATATATTCAGTTCTTACACATATATATTCAGTTCTTACACACATATATTCAGTTCTTACACATATATATTCAGTTCTTACACATATATATTCAGTTGTTACACATATATATTCAGTTCTTACGCATATATATTCAGTTCTTACGCATATATATTCAGTTCTTACGCATATATATTCAGTTCTTACGCATATATATTCAGTTCTTAGACATATATATTCAGTTCTTACACATATATATTCAGTTCTTACTCACATATATTCAGTTCTTACACATATATATTCAGTTCTTACAGATATATATTCAGTTCTTACACATATATATTCAGTTCTTACACATATATATTCAGTTCTTTCACATATATATTTACTTCTTGCGCATATATATTCAGTTCTTACGCATATATGTTCAGTTCTTACACATATATATTAAGTTCTTACGCATATATATTCAGTTCTTACACATATATATTCAGTTCTTACGCATATATATTCAGTCTTTACGCCTATATATTCAGTTCTTACGCATATATATTCAGTTCTTACACATATATATTCAGTTCTTACGCATATATATTTAGTTCTTATGCATATATATTCAGTTCTTACGCATATATTCAGTTCTTACGAATATATATTCAGTTCTTGCGCATATATATTCAGTTTTTACGCATATATATTCAGTTCTTACGCATATATATTCAGTTCTTAAGCATATATATTCAGTTTTTACACATATATATTCAGTTCTTACACATATATATTCAGTTATTGAGCATATATATTCAGTTTTTACTCATATATATTCAGTTCTTACACATATATATTCACTTCTTACGCATATATATTCAGTTCTTACGCATATATATTCACTTCTTACGGATATATTTTCAGTTCTTACGCATATAAATTCAGTTCTTACGCATATATATTCAGTTCTTACGCATATATATTCAGCTCTTACACATATATATTCAGTACTTACACATATATATTCAGTTCTTACACATATATATTCAGTTCTTACCCATATATATTCAGTTCTTACGCATATATATTCAGTTCTTACGCATATATATTCAGTTCTTAGACATATATATTCAGTTCTTACACATATTCAGTTCTTACTCACATATATTCAGTGCTTACACATATATATTCAGTTCTTACAGATATATATTCAGTTCTTACACATATATATTCAGTTCTTACACATATATATTCAGTTCTTATGCATATATATTCAGTTCTTACGCATATATATTCAGTTATTACGCATATATATTCAGTTCTTACGCATATATATTCAGTACTTACGCATATATATTCAGTTCTTACTCATATATATTCAGCTCTTACACATATATATTCAGTTCTTACACATATATATTCACTTCTTACACATATATATATAGTTCTTACACATATATATTCAGTTCTTACGCATATATATTCAGTTCTTACGCATATATATTCAGTTCTTACACATATGTATTCAGTTCTTACACATATATATTCAGTTCTTAGACATATATACTCAGTTCTTACACATATATATACAGTTCTTACTCATATATATTCAGTATTTACACATATATATTCAGTTATTAGGCATATATATTCAATTCTTACACATATATATTCAGTTCTTACACATATATATTCAGTTCTTACGCATATATATTCAGTTCTGACGCACATATGTTCAGTTCTTATGCCTTTATATTCAGTTCTTACGCATATATACATGTATTCAGTTCTGACGCACATATGTTCAGTTCTTATGCCTTTATATTCAGTTCTTACGCATATATACATGTATTCAGTTCTAACGCATATATATTCATTCTTATGCATATATATTCAGTTCTTACACATATATATTCAGTTCTTTCACATATATATTTACTTCTTTCGCATATATATTCAGTTCTTACGCATATATGTTCAGTTCTTACACATATATATTCAGTTCTTACGCATATATATTCAGTTCTTACACATATATGTTCAGTTCTTACGCATATATATTCAGTTCTTATGCATATATATTCAGTTTTTACACATATATATTCAGTTCTTACGCATATATATTCAGTCCTTACGCCTATATATTCAGTTCTTACGCATATATATTCAGTTCTTACACATATATATTCAGTTCTTATGCATATATATTCAGTTCTTATGCATATATATTCAGTTCTTACGCATATATTCAGTTCTTACGAATATATATTCAGTTCTTACACATATATATTCAGTTCTTAGACATATATACTCAGTTCTTACACATATATATACAGTTCTTACTCATATATATTCAGTTTTTACACATATATATTCAGTTATTAGGCATATATATTCAGTTCTTACACATATATATTCAGTTCTTACACATATATATTCAGTTCTTACGCATATATATTCAGTTCTGACGCATATATGTTCAGTTCTTATGCATATATATTCAGTTCTTACGCGTATATATTCAGTTCTAACGCATATATATTCATTCTTATGCATATATATTCAGTTTTTATGCATATATATTCAGTTCTTACACATATATATTCAGTTCTTACGCATATATATTCAGTCCTTAAACATATATATTCACTTCTTACGCATATATATTCAGTTCTTACGCATATATATTCAGTTGTTACACATATATATTCAGTTCTTACACATATATGTTCAGTTCTTACGCATATATATTCAGTTCTTACGCATATATATTCAGTTCTTACACACATATATTCAGTTCTTACACATATATATTCAGTTCTTACACATATATATTCAGTTGTTACACATATATATTCAGTTCTTACGCATATATATTCAGTTCTTACGCATATATATTCAGTTCTTACGCATATATATTCAGTTCTTAGACATATATATTCAGTTCTTACACATATATATTCAGTTCTTACTCACATATATTCAGTTCTTACACATATATATTCAGTTCTTACAGATATATATTCAGTTCTTACACATATATATTCAGTTCTTACACATATATATTCAGTTCTTTCACATATATATTTACTTCTTGCGCATATATATTCAGTTCTTACACATATATGTTCAGTTCTTACGCATATATATTCAGTTCTTATGCATATATATTCAGTTTTTACACATATATATTCAGTTCTTACGCATATATATTAAGTCCTTACGCCTATATATTCAGTTCTTACGCATATATATTCAGTTCTTACACATATATATTCAGTTCTTACGCATATATATTCAGTTCTTATGCATATATATTCAGTTCTTACGCATATATTCAGTTCTTACGAATATATATTCAGTTCTTACACATATATATTCAGTTCTTAGACATATATACTCAGTTCTTACACATATATATACAGTTCTTACTCATACATATTCAGTTTTTACACATATATATTCAGTTATTAGGCATATATATTCAGTTCTTACACATATATATTCAGTTCTTACACATATATATTCAGTTCTTACGCATATATATTCAGTTCTGACGCATATATGTTCAGTTCTTATGCATATATATTCAGTTCTTACGCATATATATTCAGTTTTAACGCATATATATTCATTCTTATGCATATATATTCAGTTTTTATGCATATATATTCAGTTCTTACACATATATATTGAGTTCTTACACATATATTCAGTTCTTACACATATATATTCAGTTCTTACACGTATATATTCACTTCTTACGCATATATATTCAGTTCTTATGCATATATATTCAGTTCTTAGGCATATATATTCATTTCTTACGCATATATATTCAGTACTTACACATATATATTCAGTTCTTACACATATATATTCAGTTCTTACGCATATATATTCAGTCCTTACACATATATATTCACTTCTTACGCATATATATTCAGTTCTTACGCATATATATTCAGTTGTTACACATATATATTCAGTTCTTACACATATATGTTCAGTTC
>JAWPHD010024963.1:0-17639 GCA_037043455.1 Cyrtodaria siliqua | reverse complement strand
ACGTCATGACCCCAAAAGCTTCGGGACACTATTCCAGACTGAGCTCTATCACTGTGTTAAATTTAGAGGCCGTGCGACCAGTCGTACTATGAAAAGTGCTGGGGAGAAGAAGAAAAAGAATAATAATAAGAATAAACAGAACGAAAACAAGAGGTCTTTCCACTGAAAGGTGGAAAGCCCTAATAAGCAGAAAAACGCAATAAGGGTTTCTACAGCAATGTGGTAAGTCCGTACTAGATTTTGATCAGAACCTGATCAAACATGGGCTTTCCGTGTCAGGCTTAACATGTAAAATCATACTCAATGACGTCATGACGTCACAATGGTTAGTGATGACAAAGACATTGATCTTGATTGATTTACTGTAAAACTGACGGAGAAAGGTTAGAAAGGGAACGCCCTCTCTCAGCAACACCATCTCACACCAACAAAGTAACCCGAAATCCCCCCCCCCCCCCCAACCTCCTTCAGCCGCAGCACTGACCTAAAAGAAAAAAAAAAAAAAAAAAAAGAAAAGAAAATAAATTTACGAGAAATCGTTAATAAATAGGAAAAAACATGCAAGTTTTACTGCGCATCTTTTGTCCAGCTAAAAAGCTGCGCGGTGGACTTAAAAAAAAAAAAAAAAAAAAAAAAAAAAAAAATTCTTCCTTAGACACTGTGTTTGTTGGTGACGTCAGGTAAACAACTGTGTCACATAACACAACACGTGATCAACCTAAACATTCTTACCATCCGCAGTATGAGGTTGCACAACAAGCGATAAAGCCGAAAAAGTTAACCATCCGCAGTATGATCTTACGCAACAAGTGATAACGAGAAACACTTATAACAAGAATTTCCATTTTTAAACAGTTATATAGGAAAAAACGTAAAATCATACTGGATGACGTCATCACGTCACAATGATCGGTGACTTTAAAGACAATGACCGTGATTGATTTACAGGCAAAACTGGACGAAAAATACAATTTGCAGCAAAATGACCTTTTATGACTTAAGACGTCAAAGGCTGACGTCACATTTAATGACGTCTTGACGTCATTTTATGTTCTTGCACAAATAGACCCTAAACTGTACCAGCTGCGAAAGTCTCATTCAAATCCGGTCATAAATGTTTGAGATCTAGCGCTAACAAGATTTGTATCATGACGTCACTGGCGGCCATCTTGGATGACGTCATGACCCCAAAAGCTTCGGGACACTATTCCAGACTGAGCTCTATCACTGTGTTAAATTTAGAGGCCGTGCGACCAGTCGTACTATGAAAAGTGCTGGGGAGAAGAAGAAAAAGAATAATAATAAGAATAAACAGAACGAAAACAAGAGGTCTTTCCACTGAAAGGTGGAAAGCCCTAATAAGCAGAAAAACGCAATAAGGGTTTCTACAGCAATGTGGTAAGTCCGTACTAGATTTTGATCAGAACCTGATCAAACATGGGCTTTCCGTGTCAGGCTTAACATGTAAAATCATACTCAATGACGTCATGACGTCACAATGGTTAGTGATGACAAAGACATTGATCTTGATTGATTTACTGTAAAACTGACGGAGAAAGGTTAGAAAGGGAACGCCCTCTCTCAGCAACACCATCTCACACCAACAAAGTAACCCGAAATCCCCCCCCCCCCCCCAACCTCCTTCAGCCGCAGCACTGACCTAAAAGAAAAAAAAAAAAAAAAAAAAGAAAAGAAAATAAATTTACGAGAAATCGTTAATAAATAGGAAAAAACATGCAAGTTTTACTGCGCATCTTTTGTCCAGCTAAAAAGCTGCGCGGTGGACTTAAAAAAAAAAAAAAAAAAAAAAAAAAAAAAAATTCTTCCTTAGACACTGTGTTTGTTGGTGACGTCAGGTAAACAACTGTGTCACATAACACAACACGTGATCAACCTAAACATTCTTACCATCCGCAGTATGAGGTTGCACAACAAGCGATAAAGCCGAAAAAGTTAACCATCCGCAGTATGATCTTACGCAACAAGTGATAACGAGAAACACTTATAACAAGAATTTCCATTTTTAAACAGTTATATAGGAAAAAACGTAAAATCATACTGGATGACGTCATCACGTCACAATGATCGGTGACTTTAAAGACAATGACCGTGATTGATTTACAGGCAAAACTGGACGAAAAATACAATTTGCAGCAAAATGACCTTTTATGACTTAAGACGTCAAAGGCTGACGTCACATTTAATGACGTCTTGACGTCATTTTATGTTCTTGCACAAATAGACCCTAAACTGTACCAGCTGCGAAAGTCTCATTCAAATCCGGTCATAAATGTTTGAGATCTAGCGCTAACAAGATTTGTATCATGACGTCACTGGCGGCCATCTTGGATGACGTCATGACCCCAAAAGCTTCGGGACACTATTCCAGACTGAGCTCTATCACTGTGTTAAATTTAGAGGCCGTGCGACCAGTCGTACTATGAAAAGTGCTGGGGAGAAGAAGAAAAAGAATAATAATAAGAATAAACAGAACGAAAACAAGAGGTCTTTCCACTGAAAGGTGGAAAGCCCTAATAAGCAGAAAAACGCAATAAGGGTTTCTACAGCAATGTGGTAAGTCCGTACTAGATTTTGATCAGAACCTGATCAAACATGGGCTTTCCGTGTCAGGCTTAACATGTAAAATCATACTCAATGACGTCATGACGTCACAATGGTTAGTGATGACAAAGACATTGATCTTGATTGATTTACTGTAAAACTGACGGAGAAAGGTTAGAAAGGGAACGCCCTCTCTCAGCAACACCATCTCACACCAACAAAGTAACCCGAAATCCCCCCCCCCCCCCCAACCTCCTTCAGCCGCAGCACTGACCTAAAAGAAAAAAAAAAAAAAAAAAAAGAAAAGAAAATAAATTTACGAGAAATCGTTAATAAATAGGAAAAAACATGCAAGTTTTACTGCGCATCTTTTGTCCAGCTAAAAAGCTGCGCGGTGGACTTAAAAAAAAAAAAAAAAAAAAAAAAAAAAAAAATTCTTCCTTAGACACTGTGTTTGTTGGTGACGTCAGGTAAACAACTGTGTCACATAACACAACACGTGATCAACCTAAACATTCTTACCATCCGCAGTATGAGGTTGCACAACAAGCGATAAAGCCGAAAAAGTTAACCATCCGCAGTATGATCTTACGCAACAAGTGATAACGAGAAACACTTATAACAAGAATTTCCATTTTTAAACAGTTATATAGGAAAAAACGTAAAATCATACTGGATGACGTCATCACGTCACAATGATCGGTGACTTTAAAGACAATGACCGTGATTGATTTACAGGCAAAACTGGACGAAAAATACAATTTGCAGCAAAATGACCTTTTATGACTTAAGACGTCAAAGGCTGACGTCACATTTAATGACGTCTTGACGTCATTTTATGTTCTTGCACAAATAGACCCTAAACTGTACCAGCTGCGAAAGTCTCATTCAAATCCGGTCATAAATGTTTGAGATCTAGCGCTAACAAGATTTGTATCATGACGTCACTGGCGGCCATCTTGGATGACGTCATGACCCCAAAAGCTTCGGGACACTATTCCAGACTGAGCTCTATCACTGTGTTAAATTTAGAGGCCGTGCGACCAGTCGTACTATGAAAAGTGCTGGGGAGAAGAAGAAAAAGAATAATAATAAGAATAAACAGAACGAAAACAAGAGGTCTTTCCACTGAAAGGTGGAAAGCCCTAATAAGCAGAAAAACGCAATAAGGGTTTCTACAGCAATGTGGTAAGTCCGTACTAGATTTTGATCAGAACCTGATCAAACATGGGCTTTCCGTGTCAGGCTTAACATGTAAAATCATACTCAATGACGTCATGACGTCACAATGGTTAGTGATGACAAAGACATTGATCTTGATTGATTTACTGTAAAACTGACGGAGAAAGGTTAGAAAGGGAACGCCCTCTCTCAGCAACACCATCTCACACCAACAAAGTAACCCGAAATCCCCCCCCCCCCCCCAACCTCCTTCAGCCGCAGCACTGACCTAAAAGAAAAAAAAAAAAAAAAAAAAGAAAAGAAAATAAATTTACGAGAAATCGTTAATAAATAGGAAAAAACATGCAAGTTTTACTGCGCATCTTTTGTCCAGCTAAAAAGCTGCGCGGTGGACTTAAAAAAAAAAAAAAAAAAAAAAAAAAAAAAAATTCTTCCTTAGACACTGTGTTTGTTGGTGACGTCAGGTAAACAACTGTGTCACATAACACAACACGTGATCAACCTAAACATTCTTACCATCCGCAGTATGAGGTTGCACAACAAGCGATAAAGCCGAAAAAGTTAACCATCCGCAGTATGATCTTACGCAACAAGTGATAACGAGAAACACTTATAACAAGAATTTCCATTTTTAAACAGTTATATAGGAAAAAACGTAAAATCATACTGGATGACGTCATCACGTCACAATGATCGGTGACTTTAAAGACAATGACCGTGATTGATTTACAGGCAAAACTGGACGAAAAATACAATTTGCAGCAAAATGACCTTTTATGACTTAAGACGTCAAAGGCTGACGTCACATTTAATGACGTCTTGACGTCATTTTATGTTCTTGCACAAATAGACCCTAAACTGTACCAGCTGCGAAAGTCTCATTCAAATCCGGTCATAAATGTTTGAGATCTAGCGCTAACAAGATTTGTATCATGACGTCACTGGCGGCCATCTTGGATGACGTCATGACCCCAAAAGCTTCGGGACACTATTCCAGACTGAGCTCTATCACTGTGTTAAATTTAGAGGCCGTGCGACCAGTCGTACTATGAAAAGTGCTGGGGAGAAGAAGAAAAAGAATAATAATAAGAATAAACAGAACGAAAACAAGAGGTCTTTCCACTGAAAGGTGGAAAGCCCTAATAAGCAGAAAAACGCAATAAGGGTTTCTACAGCAATGTGGTAAGTCCGTACTAGATTTTGATCAGAACCTGATCAAACATGGGCTTTCCGTGTCAGGCTTAACATGTAAAATCATACTCAATGACGTCATGACGTCACAATGGTTAGTGATGACAAAGACATTGATCTTGATTGATTTACTGTAAAACTGACGGAGAAAGGTTAGAAAGGGAACGCCCTCTCTCAGCAACACCATCTCACACCAACAAAGTAACCCGAAATCCCCCCCCCCCCCCCAACCTCCTTCAGCCGCAGCACTGACCTAAAAGAAAAAAAAAAAAAAAAAAAAGAAAAGAAAATAAATTTACGAGAAATCGTTAATAAATAGGAAAAAACATGCAAGTTTTACTGCGCATCTTTTGTCCAGCTAAAAAGCTGCGCGGTGGACTTAAAAAAAAAAAAAAAAAAAAAAAAAAAAAAAATTCTTCCTTAGACACTGTGTTTGTTGGTGACGTCAGGTAAACAACTGTGTCACATAACACAACACGTGATCAACCTAAACATTCTTACCATCCGCAGTATGAGGTTGCACAACAAGCGATAAAGCCGAAAAAGTTAACCATCCGCAGTATGATCTTACGCAACAAGTGATAACGAGAAACACTTATAACAAGAATTTCCATTTTTAAACAGTTATATAGGAAAAAACGTAAAATCATACTGGATGACGTCATCACGTCACAATGATCGGTGACTTTAAAGACAATGACCGTGATTGATTTACAGGCAAAACTGGACGAAAAATACAATTTGCAGCAAAATGACCTTTTATGACTTAAGACGTCAAAGGCTGACGTCACATTTAATGACGTCTTGACGTCATTTTATGTTCTTGCACAAATAGACCCTAAACTGTACCAGCTGCGAAAGTCTCATTCAAATCCGGTCATAAATGTTTGAGATCTAGCGCTAACAAGATTTGTATCATGACGTCACTGGCGGCCATCTTGGATGACGTCATGACCCCAAAAGCTTCGGGACACTATTCCAGACTGAGCTCTATCACTGTGTTAAATTTAGAGGCCGTGCGACCAGTCGTACTATGAAAAGTGCTGGGGAGAAGAAGAAAAAGAATAATAATAAGAATAAACAGAACGAAAACAAGAGGTCTTTCCACTGAAAGGTGGAAAGCCCTAATAAGCAGAAAAACGCAATAAGGGTTTCTACAGCAATGTGGTAAGTCCGTACTAGATTTTGATCAGAACCTGATCAAACATGGGCTTTCCGTGTCAGGCTTAACATGTAAAATCATACTCAATGACGTCATGACGTCACAATGGTTAGTGATGACAAAGACATTGATCTTGATTGATTTACTGTAAAACTGACGGAGAAAGGTTAGAAAGGGAACGCCCTCTCTCAGCAACACCATCTCACACCAACAAAGTAACCCGAAATCCCCCCCCCCCCCCCAACCTCCTTCAGCCGCAGCACTGACCTAAAAGAAAAAAAAAAAAAAAAAAAAGAAAAGAAAATAAATTTACGAGAAATCGTTAATAAATAGGAAAAAACATGCAAGTTTTACTGCGCATCTTTTGTCCAGCTAAAAAGCTGCGCGGTGGACTTAAAAAAAAAAAAAAAAAAAAAAAAAAAAAAAATTCTTCCTTAGACACTGTGTTTGTTGGTGACGTCAGGTAAACAACTGTGTCACATAACACAACACGTGATCAACCTAAACATTCTTACCATCCGCAGTATGAGGTTGCACAACAAGCGATAAAGCCGAAAAAGTTAACCATCCGCAGTATGATCTTACGCAACAAGTGATAACGAGAAACACTTATAACAAGAATTTCCATTTTTAAACAGTTATATAGGAAAAAACGTAAAATCATACTGGATGACGTCATCACGTCACAATGATCGGTGACTTTAAAGACAATGACCGTGATTGATTTACAGGCAAAACTGGACGAAAAATACAATTTGCAGCAAAATGACCTTTTATGACTTAAGACGTCAAAGGCTGACGTCACATTTAATGACGTCTTGACGTCATTTTATGTTCTTGCACAAATAGACCCTAAACTGTACCAGCTGCGAAAGTCTCATTCAAATCCGGTCATAAATGTTTGAGATCTAGCGCTAACAAGATTTGTATCATGACGTCACTGGCGGCCATCTTGGATGACGTCATGACCCCAAAAGCTTCGGGACACTATTCCAGACTGAGCTCTATCACTGTGTTAAATTTAGAGGCCGTGCGACCAGTCGTACTATGAAAAGTGCTGGGGAGAAGAAGAAAAAGAATAATAATAAGAATAAACAGAACGAAAACAAGAGGTCTTTCCACTGAAAGGTGGAAAGCCCTAATAAGCAGAAAAACGCAATAAGGGTTTCTACAGCAATGTGGTAAGTCCGTACTAGATTTTGATCAGAACCTGATCAAACATGGGCTTTCCGTGTCAGGCTTAACATGTAAAATCATACTCAATGACGTCATGACGTCACAATGGTTAGTGATGACAAAGACATTGATCTTGATTGATTTACTGTAAAACTGACGGAGAAAGGTTAGAAAGGGAACGCCCTCTCTCAGCAACACCATCTCACACCAACAAAGTAACCCGAAATCCCCCCCCCCCCCCCAACCTCCTTCAGCCGCAGCACTGACCTAAAAGAAAAAAAAAAAAAAAAAAAAGAAAAGAAAATAAATTTACGAGAAATCGTTAATAAATAGGAAAAAACATGCAAGTTTTACTGCGCATCTTTTGTCCAGCTAAAAAGCTGCGCGGTGGACTTAAAAAAAAAAAAAAAAAAAAAAAAAAAAAAAATTCTTCCTTAGACACTGTGTTTGTTGGTGACGTCAGGTAAACAACTGTGTCACATAACACAACACGTGATCAACCTAAACATTCTTACCATCCGCAGTATGAGGTTGCACAACAAGCGATAAAGCCGAAAAAGTTAACCATCCGCAGTATGATCTTACGCAACAAGTGATAACGAGAAACACTTATAACAAGAATTTCCATTTTTAAACAGTTATATAGGAAAAAACGTAAAATCATACTGGATGACGTCATCACGTCACAATGATCGGTGACTTTAAAGACAATGACCGTGATTGATTTACAGGCAAAACTGGACGAAAAATACAATTTGCAGCAAAATGACCTTTTATGACTTAAGACGTCAAAGGCTGACGTCACATTTAATGACGTCTTGACGTCATTTTATGTTCTTGCACAAATAGACCCTAAACTGTACCAGCTGCGAAAGTCTCATTCAAATCCGGTCATAAATGTTTGAGATCTAGCGCTAACAAGATTTGTATCATGACGTCACTGGCGGCCATCTTGGATGACGTCATGACCCCAAAAGCTTCGGGACACTATTCCAGACTGAGCTCTATCACTGTGTTAAATTTAGAGGCCGTGCGACCAGTCGTACTATGAAAAGTGCTGGGGAGAAGAAGAAAAAGAATAATAATAAGAATAAACAGAACGAAAACAAGAGGTCTTTCCACTGAAAGGTGGAAAGCCCTAATAAGCAGAAAAACGCAATAAGGGTTTCTACAGCAATGTGGTAAGTCCGTACTAGATTTTGATCAGAACCTGATCAAACATGGGCTTTCCGTGTCAGGCTTAACATGTAAAATCATACTCAATGACGTCATGACGTCACAATGGTTAGTGATGACAAAGACATTGATCTTGATTGATTTACTGTAAAACTGACGGAGAAAGGTTAGAAAGGGAACGCCCTCTCTCAGCAACACCATCTCACACCAACAAAGTAACCCGAAATCCCCCCCCCCCCCCCAACCTCCTTCAGCCGCAGCACTGACCTAAAAGAAAAAAAAAAAAAAAAAAAAGAAAAGAAAATAAATTTACGAGAAATCGTTAATAAATAGGAAAAAACATGCAAGTTTTACTGCGCATCTTTTGTCCAGCTAAAAAGCTGCGCGGTGGACTTAAAAAAAAAAAAAAAAAAAAAAAAAAAAAAAATTCTTCCTTAGACACTGTGTTTGTTGGTGACGTCAGGTAAACAACTGTGTCACATAACACAACACGTGATCAACCTAAACATTCTTACCATCCGCAGTATGAGGTTGCACAACAAGCGATAAAGCCGAAAAAGTTAACCATCCGCAGTATGATCTTACGCAACAAGTGATAACGAGAAACACTTATAACAAGAATTTCCATTTTTAAACAGTTATATAGGAAAAAACGTAAAATCATACTGGATGACGTCATCACGTCACAATGATCGGTGACTTTAAAGACAATGACCGTGATTGATTTACAGGCAAAACTGGACGAAAAATACAATTTGCAGCAAAATGACCTTTTATGACTTAAGACGTCAAAGGCTGACGTCACATTTAATGACGTCTTGACGTCATTTTATGTTCTTGCACAAATAGACCCTAAACTGTACCAGCTGCGAAAGTCTCATTCAAATCCGGTCATAAATGTTTGAGATCTAGCGCTAACAAGATTTGTATCATGACGTCACTGGCGGCCATCTTGGATGACGTCATGACCCCAAAAGCTTCGGGACACTATTCCAGACTGAGCTCTATCACTGTGTTAAATTTAGAGGCCGTGCGACCAGTCGTACTATGAAAAGTGCTGGGGAGAAGAAGAAAAAGAATAATAATAAGAATAAACAGAACGAAAACAAGAGGTCTTTCCACTGAAAGGTGGAAAGCCCTAATAAGCAGAAAAACGCAATAAGGGTTTCTACAGCAATGTGGTAAGTCCGTACTAGATTTTGATCAGAACCTGATCAAACATGGGCTTTCCGTGTCAGGCTTAACATGTAAAATCATACTCAATGACGTCATGACGTCACAATGGTTAGTGATGACAAAGACATTGATCTTGATTGATTTACTGTAAAACTGACGGAGAAAGGTTAGAAAGGGAACGCCCTCTCTCAGCAACACCATCTCACACCAACAAAGTAACCCGAAATCCCCCCCCCCCCCCCAACCTCCTTCAGCCGCAGCACTGACCTAAAAGAAAAAAAAAAAAAAAAAAAAGAAAAGAAAATAAATTTACGAGAAATCGTTAATAAATAGGAAAAAACATGCAAGTTTTACTGCGCATCTTTTGTCCAGCTAAAAAGCTGCGCGGTGGACTTAAAAAAAAAAAAAAAAAAAAAAAAAAAAAAAATTCTTCCTTAGACACTGTGTTTGTTGGTGACGTCAGGTAAACAACTGTGTCACATAACACAACACGTGATCAACCTAAACATTCTTACCATCCGCAGTATGAGGTTGCACAACAAGCGATAAAGCCGAAAAAGTTAACCATCCGCAGTATGATCTTACGCAACAAGTGATAACGAGAAACACTTATAACAAGAATTTCCATTTTTAAACAGTTATATAGGAAAAAACGTAAAATCATACTGGATGACGTCATCACGTCACAATGATCGGTGACTTTAAAGACAATGACCGTGATTGATTTACAGGCAAAACTGGACGAAAAATACAATTTGCAGCAAAATGACCTTTTATGACTTAAGACGTCAAAGGCTGACGTCACATTTAATGACGTCTTGACGTCATTTTATGTTCTTGCACAAATAGACCCTAAACTGTACCAGCTGCGAAAGTCTCATTCAAATCCGGTCATAAATGTTTGAGATCTAGCGCTAACAAGATTTGTATCATGACGTCACTGGCGGCCATCTTGGATGACGTCATGACCCCAAAAGCTTCGGGACACTATTCCAGACTGAGCTCTATCACTGTGTTAAATTTAGAGGCCGTGCGACCAGTCGTACTATGAAAAGTGCTGGGGAGAAGAAGAAAAAGAATAATAATAAGAATAAACAGAACGAAAACAAGAGGTCTTTCCACTGAAAGGTGGAAAGCCCTAATAAGCAGAAAAACGCAATAAGGGTTTCTACAGCAATGTGGTAAGTCCGTACTAGATTTTGATCAGAACCTGATCAAACATGGGCTTTCCGTGTCAGGCTTAACATGTAAAATCATACTCAATGACGTCATGACGTCACAATGGTTAGTGATGACAAAGACATTGATCTTGATTGATTTACTGTAAAACTGACGGAGAAAGGTTAGAAAGGGAACGCCCTCTCTCAGCAACACCATCTCACACCAACAAAGTAACCCGAAATCCCCCCCCCCCCCCAACCTCCTTCAGCCGCAGCACTGACCTAAAAGAAAAAAAAAAAAAAAAAAAAGAAAAGAAAATAAATTTACGAGAAATCGTTAATAAATAGGAAAAAACATGCAAGTTTTACTGCGCATCTTTTGTCCAGCTAAAAAGCTGCGCGGTGGACTTAAAAAAAAAAAAAAAAAAAAAAAAAAAAAAAATTCTTCCTTAGACACTGTGTTTGTTGGTGACGTCAGGTAAACAACTGTGTCACATAACACAACACGTGATCAACCTAAACATTCTTACCATCCGCAGTATGAGGTTGCACAACAAGCGATAAAGCCGAAAAAGTTAACCATCCGCAGTATGATCTTACGCAACAAGTGATAACGAGAAACACTTATAACAAGAATTTCCATTTTTAAACAGTTATATAGGAAAAAACGTAAAATCATACTGGATGACGTCATCACGTCACAATGATCGGTGACTTTAAAGACAATGACCGTGATTGATTTACAGGCAAAACTGGACGAAAAATACAATTTGCAGCAAAATGACCTTTTATGACTTAAGACGTCAAAGGCTGACGTCACATTTAATGACGTCTTGACGTCATTTTATGTTCTTGCACAAATAGACCCTAAACTGTACCAGCTGCGAAAGTCTCATTCAAATCCGGTCATAAATGTTTGAGATCTAGCGCTAACAAGATTTGTATCATGACGTCACTGGCGGCCATCTTGGATGACGTCATGACCCCAAAAGCTTCGGGACACTATTCCAGACTGAGCTCTATCACTGTGTTAAATTTAGAGGCCGTGCGACCAGTCGTACTATGAAAAGTGCTGGGGAGAAGAAGAAAAAGAATAATAATAAGAATAAACAGAACGAAAACAAGAGGTCTTTCCACTGAAAGGTGGAAAGCCCTAATAAGCAGAAAAACGCAATAAGGGTTTCTACAGCAATGTGGTAAGTCCGTACTAGATTTTGATCAGAACCTGATCAAACATGGGCTTTCCGTGTCAGGCTTAACATGTAAAATCATACTCAATGACGTCATGACGTCACAATGGTTAGTGATGACAAAGACATTGATCTTGATTGATTTACTGTAAAACTGACGGAGAAAGGTTAGAAAGGGAACGCCCTCTCTCAGCAACACCATCTCACACCAACAAAGTAACCCGAAATCCCCCCCCCCCCCCAACCTCCTTCAGCCGCAGCACTGACCTAAAAGAAAAAAAAAAAAAAAAAAAAGAAAAGAAAATAAATTTACGAGAAATCGTTAATAAATAGGAAAAAACATGCAAGTTTTACTGCGCATCTTTTGTCCAGCTAAAAAGCTGCGCGGTGGACTTAAAAAAAATAAAAAAAAAAAAAAAAAAAAAAATTCTTCCTTAGACACTGTGTTTGTTGGTGACGTCAGGTAAACAACTGTGTCACATAACACAACACGTGATCAACCTAAACATTCTTACCATCCGCAGTATGAGGTTGCACAACAAGCGATAAAGCCGAAAAAGTTAACCATCCGCAGTATGATCTTACGCAACAAGTGATAACGAGAAACACTTATAACAAGAATTTCCATTTTTAAACAGTTATATAGGAAAAAACGTAAAATCATACTGGATGACGTCATCACGTCACAATGATCGGTGACTTTAAAGACAATGACCGTGATTGATTTACAGGCAAAACTGGACGAAAAATAAAATTTGCAGCAAAATGACCTTTTATGACTTAAGACGTCAAAGGCTGACGTCACATTTAATGACGTCTTGACGTCATTTTATGTTCTTGCACAAATAGACCCTAAACTGTACCAGCTGCGAAAGTCTCATTCAAATCCGGTCATAAATGTTTGAGATCTAGCGCTAACAAGATTTGTATCATGACGTCACTGGCGGCCATCTTGGATGACGTCATGACCCCAAAAGCTTCGGGACACTATTCCAGACTGAGCTCTATCACTGTGTTAAATTTAGAGGCCGTGCGACCAGTCGTACTATGAAAAGTGCTGGGGAGAAGAAGAAAAAGAATAATAATAAGAATAAACAGAACGAAAACAAGAGGTCTTTCCACTGAAAGGTGGAAAGCCCTAATAAGCAGAAAAACGCAATAAGGGTTTCTACAGCAATGTGGTAAGTCCGTACTAGATTTTGATCAGAACCTGATCAAACATGGGCTTTCCGTGTCAGGCTTAACATGTAAAATCATACTCAATGACGTCATGACGTCACAATGGTTAGTGATGACAAAGACATTGATCTTGATTGATTTACTGTAAAACTGACGGAGAAAGGTTAGAAAGGGAACGCCCTCTCTCAGCAACACCATCTCACACCAACAAAGTAACCCGAAATCCCCCCCCCCCCCCCCAACCTCCTTCAGCCGCAGCACTGACCTAAAAGAAAAAAAAAAAAAAAAAAAAGAAAAGAAAATAAATTTACGAGAAATCGTTAATAAATAGGAAAAAACATGCAAGTTTTACTGCGCATCTTTTGTCCAGCTAAAAAGCTGCGCGGTGGACTTAAAAAAAAAAAAAAAAAAAAAAAAAAAAAAAATTCTTCCTTAGACACTGTGTTTGTTGGTGACGTCAGGTAAACAACTGTGTCACATAACACAACACGTGATCAACCTAAACATTCTTACCATCCGCAGTATGAGGTTGCACAACAAGCGATAAAGCCGAAAAAGTTAACCATCCGCAGTATGATCTTACGCAACAAGTGATAACGAGAAACACTTATAACAAGAATTTCCATTTTTAAACAGTTATATAGGAAAAAACGTAAAATCATACTGGATGACGTCATCACGTCACAATGATCGGTGACTTTAAAGACAATGACCGTGATTGATTTACAGGCAAAACTGGACGAAAAATACAATTTGCAGCAAAATGACCTTTTATGACTTAAGACGTCAAAGGCTGACGTCACATTTAATGACGTCTTGACGTCATTTTATGTTCTTGCACAAATAGACCCTAAACTGTACCAGCTGCGAAAGTCTCATTCAAATCCGGTCATAAATGTTTGAGATCTAGCGCTAACAAGATTTGTATCATGACGTCACTGGCGGCCATCTTGGATGACGTCATGACCCCAAAAGCTTCGGGACACTATTCCAGACTGAGCTCTATCACTGTGTTAAATTTAGAGGCCGTGCGACCAGTCGTACTATGAAAAGTGCTGGGGAGAAGAAGAAAAAGAATAATAATAAGAATAAACAGAACGAAAACAAGAGGTCTTTCCACTGAAAGGTGGAAAGCCCTAATAAGCAGAAAAACGCAATAAGGGTTTCTACAGCAATGTGGTAAGTCCGTACTAGATTTTGATCAGAACCTGATCAAACATGGGCTTTCCGTGTCAGGCTTAACATGTAAAATCATACTCAATGACGTCATGACGTCACAATGGTTAGTGATGACAAAGACATTGATCTTGATTGATTTACTGTAAAACTGACGGAGAAAGGTTAGAAAGGGAACGCCCTCTCTCAGCAACACCATCTCACACCAACAAAGTAACCCGAAATCCCCCCCCCCCCCCCAACCTCCTTCAGCCGCAGCACTGACCTAAAAGAAAAAAAAAAAAAAAAAAAAGAAAAGAAAATAAATTTACGAGAAATCGTTAATAAATAGGAAAAAACATGCAAGTTTTACTGCGCATCTTTTGTCCAGCTAAAAAGCTGCGCGGTGGACTTAAAAAAAAAAAAAAAAAAAAAAAAAAAAAAAATTCTTCCTTAGACACTGTGTTTGTTGGTGACGTCAGGTAAACAACTGTGTCACATAACACAACACGTGATCAACCTAAACATTCTTACCATCCGCAGTATGAGGTTGCACAACAAGCGATAAAGCCGAAAAAGTTAACCATCCGCAGTATGATCTTACGCAACAAGTGATAACGAGAAACACTTATAACAAGAATTTCCATTTTTAAACAGTTATATAGGAAAAAACGTAAAATCATACTGGATGACGTCATCACGTCACAATGATCGGTGACTTTAAAGACAATGACCGTGATTGATTTACAGGCAAAACTGGACGAAAAATACAATTTGCAGCAAAATGACCTTTTATGACTTAAGACGTCAAAGGCTGACGTCACATTTAATGACGTCTTGACGTCATTTTATGTTCTTGCACAAATAGACCCTAAACTGTACCAGCTGCGAAAGTCTCATTCAAATCCGGTCATAAATGTTTGAGATCTAGCGCTAACAAGATTTGTATCATGACGTCACTGGCGGCCATCTTGGATGACGTCATGACCCCAAAAGCTTCGGGACACTATTCCAGACTGAGCTCTATCACTGTGTTAAATTTAGAGGCCGTGCGACCAGTCGTACTATGAAAAGTGCTGGGGAGAAGAAGAAAAAGAATAATAATAAGAATAAACAGAACGAAAACAAGAGGTCTTTCCACTGAAAGGTGGAAAGCCCTAATAAGCAGAAAAACGCAATAAGGGTTTCTACAGCAATGTGGTAAGTCCGTACTAGATTTTGATCAGAACCTGATCAAACATGGGCTTTCCGTGTCAGGCTTAACATGTAAAATCATACTCAATGACGTCATGACGTCACAATGGTTAGTGATGACAAAGACATTGATCTTGATTGATTTACTGTAAAACTGACGGAGAAAGGTTAGAAAGGGAACGCCCTCTCTCAGCAACACCATCTCACACCAACAAAGTAACCCGAAATCCCCCCCCCCCCCCCAACCTCCTTCAGCCGCAGCACTGACCTAAAAGAAAAAAAAAAAAAAAAAAAAGAAAAGAAAATAAATTTACGAGAAATCGTTAATAAATAGGAAAAAACATGCAAGTTTTACTGCGCATCTTTTGTCCAGCTAAAAAGCTGCGCGGTGGACTTAAAAAAAAAAAAAAAAAAAAAAAAAAAAAAAATTCTTCCTTAGACACTGTGTTTGTTGGTGACGTCAGGTAAACAACTGTGTCACATAACACAACACGTGATCAACCTAAACATTCTTACCATCCGCAGTATGAGGTTGCACAACAAGCGATAAAGCCGAAAAAGTTAACCATCCGCAGTATGATCTTACGCAACAAGTGATAACGAGAAACACTTATAACAAGAATTTCCATTTTTAAACAGTTATATAGGAAAAAACGTAAAATCATACTGGATGACGTCATCACGTCACAATGATCGGTGACTTTAAAGACAATGACCGTGATTGATTTACAGGCAAAACTGGACGAAAAATACAATTTGCAGCAAAATGACCTTTTATGACTTAAGACGTCAAAGGCTGACGTCACATTTAATGACGTCTTGACGTCATTTTATGTTCTTGCACAAATAGACCCTAAACTGTACCAGCTGCGAAAGTCTCATTCAAATCCGGTCATAAATGTTTGAGATCTAGCGCTAACAAGATTTGTATCATGACGTCACTGGCGGCCATCTTGGATGACGTCATGACCCCAAAAGCTTCGGGACACTATTCCAGACTGAGCTCTATCACTGTGTTAAATTTAGAGGCCGTGCGACCAGTCGTACTATGAAAAGTGCTGGGGAGAAGAAGAAAAAGAATAATAATAAGAATAAACAGAACGAAAACAAGAGGTCTTTCCACTGAAAGGTGGAAAGCCCTAATAAGCAGAAAAACGCAATAAGGGTTTCTACAGCAATGTGGTAAGTCCGTACTAGATTTTGATCAGAACCTGATCAAACATGGGCTTTCCGTGTCAGGCTTAACATGTAAAATCATACTCAATGACGTCATGACGTCACAATGGTTAGTGATGACAAAGACATTGATCTTGATTGATTTACTGTAAAACTGACGGAGAAAGGTTAGAAAGGGAACGCCCTCTCTCAGCAACACCATCTCACACCAACAAAGTAACCCGAAATCCCCCCCCCCCCCCCAACCTCCTTCAGCCGCAGCACTGACCTAAAAGAAAAAAAAAAAAAAAAAAAAGAAAAGAAAATAAATTTACGAGAAATCGTTAATAAATAGGAAAAAACATGCAAGTTTTACTGCGCATCTTTTGTCCAGCTAAAAAGCTGCGCGGTGGACTTAAAAAAAAAAAAAAAAAAAAAAAAAAAAAAAATTCTTCCTTAGACACTGTGTTTGTTGGTGACGTCAGGTAAACAACTGTGTCACATAACACAACACGTGATCAACCTAAACATTCTTACCATCCGCAGTATGAGGTTGCACAACAAGCGATAAAGCCGAAAAAGTTAACCATCCGCAGTATGATCTTACGCAACAAGTGATAACGAGAAACACTTATAACAAGAATTTCCATTTTTAAACAGTTATATAGGAAAAAACGTAAAATCATACTGGATGACGTCATCACGTCACAATGATCGGTGACTTTAAAGACAATGACCGTGATTGATTTACAGGCAAAACTGGACGAAAAATACAATTTGCAGCAAAATGACCTTTTATGACTTAAGACGTCAAAGGCTGACGTCACATTTAATGACGTCTTGACGTCATTTTATGTTCTTGCACAAATAGACCCTAAACTGTACCAGCTGCGAAAGTCTCATTCAAATCCGGTCATAAATGTTTGAGATCTAGCGCTAACAAGATTTGTATCATGACGTCACTGGCGGCCATCTTGGATG
>JAWPHD010024962.1:0-17639 GCA_037043455.1 Cyrtodaria siliqua | reverse complement strand
TATATATGCGTAAGAACGGAATATATATGCATAAGAACGGAATATATATGCGTAAGAACGGAATATATATGTGTAAGAATCGAATATATATGTGTTAGAACTGAATATATATGTGTAAGAACTGAATATATATGCGTAAGATCGTAATATATATGCGTATGAACTGAATATATATGCGTAAGAACGGAATATATATGTGTAAGAACTGAATATATCAGTTTTTACACATATATATTCAGTTCTTACACATATATATTCAGTTCTTACACATCTATATTCCGTTCTTACGCATATAAATTCAGTTCTTACACATATATATTCAGATCTTACACATATATATTCCGTTCTTACGCATATATATTCCGTCCTTACGCATATATATTTCGTTCTTACGCATATATATTCAGTTCTTACGCATATATTCAGTTCTTACGCATATATTCAGTTCTTACACATATATATTCCGTTCTTACGCATATATATTCCGTTCTTACGCATATATAGTCTGTTCTTACGCATATATATTCCGATCTTACGCATATATATTCAGTTCTTACAAATATATATTCAGTTCTTACACATATATATTGAGTTCTTACACATATATATTCAGTTCTTACAAATATATATTCCGTTCTTACACATATATATTCAGTTCTTACACAAATATATTTCATTCTTACGCATATATATTCCGTTCTTACACATATATATTCAGTTCTTACACATATATATTCCGTTCTTACGCATATATATTCAGTTCATACGCATATATATTACGATCTTACGCATATATATTCAGTTCTTACACATATATATTCAGTTCTAACACATATATATTCGATTCTTACACATATATATTCCGTTCTTACGCATATATATTCCGTTCTTACGCATATATAGTCTGTTCTTACGCATATATATTCCGATCTTACGCATATATATTCAGTTCTTACAAATATATATTCAGTTCTTACACATATATATTGAGTTCTTACACATATATATTCAGTTCTTACACATATATATTCCGTTCTTACGCATATATATTCCGTTCTTATGCATATATATTCCGTTCTTACGCATATATATTCCATTCTTACGCATATATATTCAGTTCTTACACATATATATTCAGTTCTTACACATATATATTCAGTTCTTACGCATATATATTCCATTCTTACGCATATATATTCAGTTCTTACACATATATATTCAGTTCTTACACATATATATTCAGTTCTAACACATATATATTCAGTTCTTACACATATATATTCAGTTCTTACACATATATATTCCGTTCTTACGCATATATATTCAGTATTTACACATATATATTCAGTTCTTACACATATATATTCAGTTCTCACACATATATATTTATTTCTTACACATATATATTTCATTCTTACGCATATATATTCCGTATTACACATATATATTCTGTTCTAATACATATATATTCCGTTCTTACGCATATATATTCTGTTCTTACGCATATATATTCCGTTCTTACGCATATATATTCCGTTCTTACGCATATATATTCCGTTCTTACGCATATATATTCAGTTCTTACACATATATATTCAGTTCTTACACATATATATTCAGTTCTTACACATATATATTGAGTTCTTACAAATATATATTCCGTTCTTACGTATATATATTCCGTTCTTACGCATATATATTCCGTTCTTACGCATATATATTCCGATCTTACGCATATATATTCAGTTCTTACACATGTATATTCAGTTCTTACACATATATATTCAGTTCTTACGCATATATATTCCGTTCTTACGCATATATATTCCCTTCTTACGCATATATATTCCGTTCTTACGCATATATAGTCTGTTCTTACGCATATATATTCCGTTCTTACGCATATATATTCCATTCTTACGCATATATATTCAGTTCTTACACATATATATTCAGTTCTAACACATATATATTCAGTTCTTACGCATATATATTCCGTTCTTACGCATATATATTCCATTCTTACGCATATATATTCAGTTCTTACACATATATATTCAGTTCTAACACATATATATTCAGTTCTTACACATATATATTCAGTTCTTACAGATATATATTCCGTTCTTACACATATATATTCAGTTCTTACACATATATATTCCATTCTTACGCATATATATTCCGTCCTTACACATATATATTCAGTTCTTACACATATATATTCCGTTCTTACGCATATATATTCCGTTCTTACACATATATATTCCACTCTTACGCATATATATTCCGTCCTTACACATATATATTCAGTTCTTACACATATATATTCCGTTCTTACGCATATATATTCCGTTCTTATGCATATATATTCCGTTCTTACGCATATATATTCCATTCTTACGCATATATATTCAGTTCTTACACATATATATTCAGTTCTTACACATATATATTCAGTTCTTACGCATATATATTCCATTCTTACGCATATATATTCAGTTCTTACACATATATATTCAGTTCTTACACATATATATTCAGTTCTAACACATATATATTCAGTTCTTACACATATATATTCAGTTCTTACAGATATATATTCCGTTCTTACACATATATATTCAGTTCTTACACATATATATTCCGTCCTTACACATATATATTCAGTTCTTACAGATATATATTCCGTTCTTACACATATATATTCAGTTCTTACACATATATTTTCCATTCTTACACATATATATTCAGTTCCTACACATATATATTCAGTTCTTACACATATATATTCAGTTCTTACGCATATATATTCAGTTCTTACGCATATATATTCAGTTCTTACACATATATATTCCATTCAAACGGATATATATTCCGTTCTTACGCATATATATTCAGTTCTTACGCATATATATTCCGATCTTACGCATATATATTCAGTTCTTACAAATATATATTCAGTTTTTACACATATATATTCAGTTCTTACACATATATATTCAGTTCTTACACATATATATTCAGTTCTTACACATATATATTCAGTTCTTACACATATATATTCAGTTCTTACACATATATATTCAGTTTTTACACATATATATTCAGTTCTTACACATATATATTCAGTTCTTACACATATATATTCCGTTCTTACGCATATAAATTCAGTTCTTACACATATATATTCAGATCTTACACATATATATTCCGTTCTTACGCATATATATTCCGTCCTTACGCATATATATTCCGTTCTTACGCATATATATTCAGTTCTTACGCATATATTCAGTTCTTACGCATATATTCAGTTCTTACACATATATATTCCGTTCTTACGCATATATATTCCGTTCTTACGCATATATAGTCTGTTCTTACGCATATATATTCCGATCTTACGCATATATATTCAGTTCTTACAAATATATATTCAGTTCTTACACATATATATTGAGTTCTTACACATATATATTCAGTTCTTACACATATATATTCCGTTCTTACACATATATATTCAGTTCTTACACATATATATTTCATTCTTACGCATATATATTCCGTTCTTACACATATATATTCAGTTCTTACACATATATATTCCGTTCTTACGCATATATATTCAGTTCATACGCATATATATTACGATCTTACGCATATATATTCAGTTCTTACACATATATATTCAGTTCTTACACATATATATTCGGTTCTTACACATATATATTCAGTTCTTACACATATATATTCAGTTCTTACACATATATATTCAGTTCTTACACATATATATTCCGTTCTTACGCATATATATTCAGTATTTACACATATATATTCAGTTCTTACACATATATATTCAGTTCTCACACATATATATTTATTTCTTACACATATATATTTCATTCTTACGCATATATATTCCGTATTACACATATATATTCTGTTCTAATACATATATATTCCGTTCTTACGCATATATATTCTGTTCTTACGCATATATATTCCGTTCTTACGCATATATATTCCGTTCTTACGCATATATATTCCGTTCTTACGCATATATATTCAGTTCTTACACATATATATTCAGTTCTTACACATATATATTCAGTTCTTACACATATATATTGAGTTCTTACAAATATATATTCCGTTCTTACGTATATATATTCCGTTCTTACGCATATATATTCCGTTCTTACGCATATATATTCCGATCTTACGCATATATATTCAGTTCTTACACATGTATATTCAGTTCTTACACATATATATTCAGTTCTTACGCATATATATTCCGTTCTTACGCATATATATTCCCTTCTTACGCATATATATTCCGTTCTTACGCATATATAGTCTGTTCTTACGCATATATATTCCGTTCTTACGCATATATATTCCATTCTTACGCATATATATTCAGTTCTTACACATATATATTCAGTTCTAACACATATATATTCAGTTCTTACACATATATATTCAGTTCTTACAGATATATATTCCGTTCTTACACATATATATTCAGTTCTTACACATATATATTCCATTCTTACGCATATATATTCCGTCCTTACACATATATATTCAGTTCTTACACATATATATTCCGTTCTTACGCATATATATTCCGTTCTTATGCATATATATTCCGTTCTTACGCATATATATTCCATTCTTACGCATATATATTCAGTTCTTACACATATATATTCAGTTCTTACACATATATATTCAGTTCTAACACATATATATTCAGTTCTTACACATATATATTCAGTTCTTACAGATATATATTCCGTTCTTACACATATATATTCAGTTCTTACACATATATATTCCGTCCTTACACATATATATTCAGTTCTTACAGATATATATTCCGTTCTTACACATATATATTCAGTTCTTACACATATATTTTCCATTCTTACACATATATATTCAGTTCTTACACATATATATTCAGTTCTTACACATATATATTCAGTTCTTACGCATATATATTCAGTTCTTACGCATATATATTCAGTTCTTACGCATATATATTCAGTTCTTACACATATATATTCCATTCTTACGGATATATATTCCGTTCTTACGCATATATATTCAGTTCTTACGCATATATATTCCGATCTTACGCATATATATTCAGTTCTTACAAATATATATTCAGTTTTTACACATATATATTCAGTTCTTACACATATATATTCAGTTCTTACACATATATATTCAGTTCTTACACATATATATTCAGTTCTTACACATATATATTCAGTTCTTACACATATATATTCAGTTTTTACACATATATATTCAGTTCTTACACATATATATTCAGTTCTTACACATCTATATTCCGTTCTTACGCATATAAATTCAGTTCTTACACATATATATTCAGATCTTACACATATATATTCCGTTCTTACGCATATATATTCCGTCCTTACGCATATATATTTCGTTCTTACGCATATATATTCAGTTCTTACGCATATATTCAGTTCTTACGCATATATTCAGTTCTTACACATATATATTCCGTTCTTACGCATATATATTCCGTTCTTACGCATATATAGTCTGTTCTTACGCATATATATTCCGATCTTACGCATATATATTCAGTTCTTACAAATATATATTCAGTTCTTACACATATATATTGAGTTCTTACACATATATATTCAGTTCTTACAAATATATATTCCGTTCTTACACATATATATTCAGTTCTTACACATATATATTTCATTCTTACGCATATATATTCCGTTCTTACACATATATATTCAGTTCTTACACATATATATTCCGTTCTTACGCATATATATTCAGTTCATACGCATATATATTACGATCTTACGCATATATATTCAGTTCTTACACATATATATTCAGTTCTAACACATATATATTCGATTCTTACACATATATATTCCGTTCTTACGCATATATATTCCGTTCTTACGCATATATAGTCTGTTCTTACGCATATATATTCCGATCTTACGCATATATATTCAGTTCTTACAAATATATATTCAGTTCTTACACATATATATTCCGTTCTTACGCATATATATTCCGTTCTTATGCATATATATTCCGTTCTTACGCATATATATTCCATTCTTACGCATATATATTCAGTTCTTACACATATATATTCAGTTCTTACACATATATATTCAGTTCTTACGCATATATATTCCATTCTTACGCATATATATTCAGTTCTTACACATATATATTCAGTTCTTACACATATATATTCAGTTCTAACACATATATATTCAGTTCTTACACATATATATTCAGTTCTTACACATATATATTCCGTTCTTACGCATATATATTCAGTATTTACACATATATATTCAGTTCTTACACATATATATTCAGTTCTCACACATATATATTTATTTCTTACACATATATATTTCATTCTTACGCATATATATTCCGTATTACACATATATATTCTGTTCTAATACATATATATTCCGTTCTTACGCATATATATTCTGTTCTTACGCATATATATTCCGTTCTTACGCATATATATTCCGTTCTTACGCATATATATTCCGTTCTTACGCATATATATTCAGTTCTTACACATATATATTCAGTTCTTACACATATATATTCAGTTCTTACACATATATATTGAGTTCTTACAAATATATATTCCGTTCTTACGTATATATATTCCGTTCTTACGCATATATATTCCGTTCTTACGCATATATATTCCGATCTTACGCATATATATTCAGTTCTTACACATGTATATTCAGTTCTTACACATATATATTCAGTTCTTACGCATATATATTCCGTTCTTACGCATATATATTCCCTTCTTACGCATATATATTCCGTTCTTACGCATATATAGTCTGTTCTTACGCATATATATTTCGTTCTTACGCATATATATTCAGTTCTTACGCATATATTCAGTTCTTACGCATATATTCAGTTCTTACACATATATATTCCGTTCTTACGCATATATATTCCGTTCTTACGCATATATAGTCTGTTCTTACGCATATATATTCCGATCTTACGCATATATATTCAGTTCTTACAAATATATATTCAGTTCTTACACATATATATTGAGTTCTTACACATATATATTCAGTTCTTACAAATATATATTCCGTTCTTACACATATATATTCAGTTCTTACACATATATATTTCATTCTTACGCATATATATTCCGTTCTTACACATATATATTCAGTTCTTACACATATATATTCCGTTCTTACGCATATATATTCAGTTCATACGCATATATATTACGATCTTACGCATATATATTCAGTTCTTACACATATATATTCAGTTCTAACACATATATATTCGATTCTTACACATATATATTCCGTTCTTACGCATATATATTCCGTTCTTACGCATATATAGTCTGTTCTTACGCATATATATTCCGATCTTACGCATATATATTCAGTTCTTACAAATATATATTCAGTTCTTACACATATATATTCCGTTCTTACGCATATATATTCCGTTCTTATGCATATATATTCCGTTCTTACGCATATATATTCCATTCTTACGCATATATATTCAGTTCTTACACATATATATTCAGTTCTTACACATATATATTCAGTTCTTACGCATATATATTCCATTCTTACGCATATATATTCAGTTCTTACACATATATATTCAGTTCTTACACATATATATTCAGTTCTAACACATATATATTCAGTTCTTACACATATATATTCAGTTCTTACACATATATATTCCGTTCTTACGCATATATATTCAGTATTTACACATATATATTCAGTTCTTACACATATATATTCAGTTCTCACACATATATATTTATTTCTTACACATATATATTTCATTCTTACGCATATATATTCCGTATTACACATATATATTCTGTTCTAATACATATATATTCCGTTCTTACGCATATATATTCTGTTCTTACGCATATATATTCCGTTCTTACGCATATATATTCCGTTCTTACGCATATATATTCCGTTCTTACGCATATATATTCAGTTCTTACACATATATATTCAGTTCTTACACATATATATTCAGTTCTTACACATATATATTGAGTTCTTACAAATATATATTCCGTTCTTACGTATATATATTCCGTTCTTACGCATATATATTCCGTTCTTACGCATATATATTCCGATCTTACGCATATATATTCAGTTCTTACACATGTATATTCAGTTCTTACACATATATATTCAGTTCTTACGCATATATATTCCGTTCTTACGCATATATATTCCCTTCTTACGCATATATATTCCGTTCTTACGCATATATAGTCTGTTCTTACGCATATATATTCCGTTCTTACGCATATATATTCCATTCTTACGCATATATATTCAGTTCTTACACATATATATTCAGTTCTAACACATATATATTCAGTTCTTACACATATATATTCAGTTCTTACAGATATATATTCCGTTCTTACACATATATATTCAGTTCTTACACATATATATTCCATTCTTACGCATATATATTCCGTCCTTACACATATATATTCAGTTCTTACACATATATATTCCGTTCTTACGCATATATATTCCGTTCTTATGCATATATATTCCGTTCTTACGCATATATATTCCATTCTTACGCATATATATTCAGTTCTTACACATATATATTCAGTTCTTACACATATATATTCAGTTCTAACACATATATATTCAGTTCTTACATATATATATTCAGTTCTTACAGATATATATTCCGTTCTTACACATATATATTCAGTTCTTACACATATATATTCCGTCCTTACACATATATATTCAGTTCTTACAGATATATATTCCGTTCTTACACATATATATTCAGTTCTTACACATATATTTTCCATTCTTACACATATATATTCAGTTCTTACACATATATATTCAGTTCTTACACATATATATTCAGTTCTTACGCATATATATTCAGTTCTTACGCATATATATTCAGTTCTTACGCATATATATTCAGTTCTTACACATATATATTCCATTCTTACGGATATATATTCCGTTCTTACGCATATATATTCAGTTCTTACGCATATATATTCCGATCTTACGCATATATATTCAGTTCTTACAAATATATATTCAGTTTTTACACATATATATTCAGTTCTTACACATATATATTCAGTTCTTACACATATATATTCAGTTCTTACACATATATATTCAGTTCTTACACATATATATTCAGTTCTTACACATATATATTCAGTTTTTACACATATATATTCAGTTCTTACACATATATATTCAGTTCTTACACATCTATATTCCGTTCTTACGCATATAAATTCAGTTCTTACACATATATATTCAGATCTTACACATATATATTCAGTTCTCAAACATATATATTTATTTCTTACACATATATATTTCATTCTTACGCATATATATTCCGTTCTTACACATATATATTCTGTTCTAATACATATATATTCCGTTCTTACGCATATATATTCTGTTCTTACGCATATATATTCCGTTCTTACGCATATATATTCCGTTCTTACGCATATATATTCGTTCTTTCACATATATATTCAGTTCTTACACATATATATTCAGTTCTTACACATATATATTGAGTTCTTACAAATATATATTCCGTTCTTACGCATATATATTCCGTTCTTACGCATATATATTCCGATCTTACGCATATATATTCAGTTCTTACACATGTATATTCAGTTCTTACACATATATATTCAGTTCTTACACATATATATTCAATTCTTACGCATATATATTCCGTTCTTACGCATATATATTCAGTTCTTACACATATATATTCAGTTCTTACGCATATATATTCCGTTCTTACGCATATATATTCCGTTTTTACGCATATATATTCCGTTCTTACGCATATATAGTCTGTTCTTACGCATATATATTCCGTTCTTACGCATATATATTCCATTCTTACGCATATATATTCAGTTCTTACACATATATATTCAGTTCTAACACATATATATTCAGTTCTTACACATATATATTCAGTTCTTACAGATATATATTCCGTTCTTACACATATATATTCAGTTCTTACGCATATATATTCCGTTCTTACGCATATATATTCCGTTTTTACACATATATATTCCGTTCTTACGCATATATAGTCTGTTCTTACGCATATATATTCCGTTCTTACGCATATATATTCCATTCTTACGCATATATATTCAGTTCTTACACATATATATTCAGTTTTTACACATATATATTCAGTTCTTACACATATATATTCAGTTCTTACACATATATATTCCGTTCTTACGCATATATATTCAGTATTTACACATATATATTCAGTTCTTACACATATATATTCAGTTCTCAAACATATATATTTATTTCTTACACATATATATTTCATTCTTACGCATATATATTCCGTTCTTACACATATATATTCTGTTCTAATACATATATATTCCGTTCTTACGCATATATATTCTGTTCTTACGCATATATATTCCGTTCTTACGCATATATATTCCGTTCTTACGCATATATATTCGTTCTTACACATATATATTCAGTTCTTACACATATATATTCAGTTCTTACACATATATATTGAGTTCTTACAAATATATATTCCGTTCTTACGCATATATATTCCGTTCTTACGCATATATATTCCGATCTTACGCATATATATTCAGTTCTTACACATGTATATTCAGTTCTTACACATATATATTCAGTTCTTACACATATATATTCAATTCTTACGCATATATATTCCGTTCTTACGCATATATATTCCGATCTTACGCATATATATTCAGTTCTTACACATGTATATTCAGTTCTTACACATATATATTCAGTTCTTACACATATATATTCAGAAAACTGAATATATATGTGTAAGAACTGAATATATATGCGTAAGAACGGAATATATATGCGTAAGAATTGAATATATATGTGTAAGAAATGAATATATATGTGTAAGAACTGAATATACATGTGTAAGAACTGAATATATATGCGTAAGATCGGAATATATATGCGTAAGAACGGAATATATATGCGTAAGAACGGAATATATATTTGTAAGAACTGAATATATATGCGTAAGAATGGAATTTATATGCGTAAGAACGGAATATATATGCATAAGAACGGAATATATATGCGTAAGAACGGAATATATATGTGTAAGAACTGAATATATATGTGTAAGGACGGAATATATATGCGTAAGAATGGAATATATATGTGTAAGAACTGAATATATATGTGTAAGAACGGAATATATATCTGTAAGAACTGAATATATATGTGTAAGAACTGAATATATATGTGTTAGAACTGAATATATATGTGTAAGAACTGAATATATATGCGTAAGAATGGAATATATATGCGTAAGAACGGAATATATATGCGTAAGAACAGACTATATATGCGTAAGAACGGAATATATATGCGTAAGAAGGGAATATATATGCGTAAGAACGGAATATATATGTGTAAGAACTGAATATACATGTGTAAGAACTGAATATATATGCGTAAGATCGGAATATATATGCGTAAGAACGGAATATATATGCGTAAGAACGGAATATATATACGTAAGAACGGAATATATATTTGTAAGAACTCAATATATATGTGTAAGAACTGAATATATATGTGTAAGAACTGAATATATATGTGTAAGAACTGAATATATATGCGTAAGAACGGAATATATATGCGTAAGAACGGAATATATATGCGTAAGAACGGAATATATATGCGTAAGAACAGAATATATATGCGTAAGAACGGAATATATATGTATTAGAACAGAATATATATGTGTAATACGGAATTATGCGTAAGAATGAAATATATATGTGTAGAAATAAATATATATGTGTGAGAACTGAATATATATGTGTAAGAACTGAATATATATGTGTAAATACTGAATATATATGCGTAAGAACGGAATATATATGTGTAAGAACTGATATATATGTGTAAGAACTGAATATATATGTGTTAGAACTGAATATATAATGTGTAAGAACTGAATATATATGTGTAAGAACTGAATATATATGCGTAAGAATGGAATATATATGCGTAAGAACTGAATATATATGTGTAAGAACTGAATATATATGCGTAAGAATGGAATATATATGCGTAAGAACGGAATATATATGCATTAAGAACGGAATATATATGCGTAAGAACGGAATATATATGTGTAAGAACTGAATATATATTTGTAAGAACTGAATATATATGCGTAAGATCGGAATATATATGCGTAAGAACAGACTATATATGCGTAAGAACGGAATATATATGCGTAAGAACGGAATATATATGTCTAAGAATCGAATATATATGTGTTAGAACTGAATATATATGTGTAAGAACTGAATATATATGCGTAAGATCGTAATATATATGCGTATGAACTGAATATATATGCGTAAGAACGGAATATATATGTGTAAGAACTGAATATATATGTGTAAGAACGGAATATATATGCGTAAGAATGAAATATATATGTGTAAGAACTGAATATATATGTGTAAGAACGGAATATATATGTGTAAGAACTGATATATAATTGTGTAAGAACTCAATATATATGTGTAAGAACTGAATATATATTTGTAAGAACTGAATATATATGCGTAAGATCGGAATATATATGCGTAAGAACAGACTATATATGCGTAAGAACGGAATATATATGCGTAAGAACGGAATATATATGTGTAAGAACTGAATATATGCGTAAGAACTGAATATATGCGTAAGAACTGAATATAAATGCGTAAGAACGAAATATATATGCGTAAGAACAGACTATATATGCGTAGAACGGAATATATATGCGTAAGAAGGGAATATATATGCGTAAGAACGGAATATATATGCGTAAGAACTGAATATATATGTGTAAGAACTGAATATACATGTGTAAGAACTGAATATATATGCGTAAGATCGGAATATATATGCGTAAGAACGGAATATATATGCGTAAGAACGGAAATAATATACGTAAGAACGGAATATATATTTGTAAGAACTCAATATATATGTGTAAGAACTGAATATATATGTGTAAGAACTGAATATATATGTGTAAGAACTGAATATATATGCGATAAGAACGGAATATATATGCGTAAGAACGGAATATATATGCGTAAGAACGGAATATATATGCGTAAGAACAGAATATATATGCGTAAGAACGGAATATATATGTATTAGAACAGAATATATATGTGTAATACGGAATATATATGCGTAAGAATGAAATATATATGTGTAAGAAATAAATATATATGTGTGAACTGAATATATATGTGTAAGAACTGAATATATATGTGTAAATACTGAATATATATGCGTAAGAACGAATATATATGTGTAAGAACTGAATATATATGTGTAAGAACTGAATATATATGTGTTAGAACTGAATATATATGTGTAAGAACTGAATATATATGTGTAAGAACTGAATATATATGCGTAAGAATGGAATATATATGCGTAAGAACTGAATATATATGTGTAAGAACTGAATATATATGTGTAAGAACTGAATATATTATGCGTAAGAATGGAATATATATGCGTAAGAACGGAATATATATGCATAAGAACGGAATATATATGCGTAAGAACGGAATATATATGTGTAAGAATCGAATATATATGTGTTAGAACTGAATATATATGTGTAAGAACTGAATATATATGCGTAAGATCGTAATATATATGCGTATGAACTGAATATATATGCGTAAGAACGGAATATATATGTGTAAGAACTGAATATATCAGTTTTTACACATATATATTCAGTTCTTACACATATATATTCAGTTCTTACACATCTATATTCCGTTCTTACGCATATAAATTCAGTTCTTACACATATATATTCAGATCTTACACATATATATTCCGTTCTTACGCATATATATTCCGTCCTTACGCATATATATTTCGTTCTTACGCATATATATTCAGTTCTTACGCATATATTCAGTTCTTACGCATATATTCAGTTCTTACACATATATATTCCGTTCTTACGCATATATATTCCGTTCTTACGCATATATAGTCTGTTCTTACGCATATATATTCCGATCTTACGCATATATATTCAGTTCTTACAAATATATATTCAGTTCTTACACATATATATTGAGTTCTTACACATATATATTCAGTTCTTACAAATATATATTCCGTTCTTACACATATATATTCAGTTCTTACACAAATATATTTCATTCTTACGCATATATATTCCGTTCTTACACATATATATTCAGTTCTTACACATATATATTCCGTTCTTACGCATATATATTCAGTTCATACGCATATATATTACGATCTTACGCATATATATTCAGTTCTTACACATATATATTCAGTTCTAACACATATATATTCGATTCTTACACATATATATTCCGTTCTTACGCATATATATTCCGTTCTTACGCATATATAGTCTGTTCTTACGCATATATATTCCGATCTTACGCATATATATTCAGTTCTTACAAATATATATTCAGTTCTTACACATATATATTGAGTTCTTACACATATATATTCAGTTCTTACACATATATATTCCGTTCTTACGCATATATATTCCGTTCTTATGCATATATATTCCGTTCTTACGCATATATATTCCATTCTTACGCATATATATTCAGTTCTTACACATATATATTCAGTTCTTACACATATATATTCAGTTCTTACGCATATATATTCCATTCTTACGCATATATATTCAGTTCTTACACATATATATTCAGTTCTTACACATATATATTCAGTTCTAACACATATATATTCAGTTCTTACACATATATATTCAGTTCTTACACATATATATTCCGTTCTTACGCATATATATTCAGTATTTACACATATATATTCAGTTCTTACACATATATATTCAGTTCTCACACATATATATTTATTTCTTACACATATATATTTCATTCTTACGCATATATATTCCGTATTACACATATATATTCTGTTCTAATACATATATATTCCGTTCTTACGCATATATATTCTGTTCTTACGCATATATATTCCGTTCTTACGCATATATATTCCGTTCTTACGCATATATATTCCGTTCTTACGCATATATATTCAGTTCTTACACATATATATTCAGTTCTTACACATATATATTCAGTTCTTACACATATATATTGAGTTCTTACAAATATATATTCCGTTCTTACGTATATATATTCCGTTCTTACGCATATATATTCCGTTCTTACGCATATATATTCCGATCTTACGCATATATATTCAGTTCTTACACATGTATATTCAGTTCTTACACATATATATTCAGTTCTTACGCATATATATTCCGTTCTTACGCATATATATTCCCTTCTTACGCATATATATTCCGTTCTTACGCATATATAGTCTGTTCTTACGCATATATATTCCGTTCTTACGCATATATATTCCATTCTTACGCATATATATTCAGTTCTTACACATATATATTCAGTTCTAACACATATATATTCAGTTCTTACGCATATATATTCCGTTCTTACGCATATATATTCCATTCTTACGCATATATATTCAGTTCTTACACATATATATTCAGTTCTAACACATATATATTCAGTTCTTACACATATATATTCAGTTCTTACAGATATATATTCCGTTCTTACACATATATATTCAGTTCTTACACATATATATTCCATTCTTACGCATATATATTCCGTCCTTACACATATATATTCAGTTCTTACACATATATATTCCGTTCTTACGCATATATTCCGTTCTTACACATATATATTCCACTCTTACGCATATATATTCCGTCCTTACACATATATATTCAGTTCTTACACATATATATTCCGTTCTTACGCATATATATTCCGTTCTTATGCATATATATTCCGTTCTTACGCATATATATTCCATTCTTACGCATATATATTCAGTTCTTACACATATATATTCAGTTCTTACACATATATATTCAGTTCTTACGCATATATATTCCATTCTTACGCATATATATTCAGTTCTTACACATATATATTCAGTTCTTACACATATATATTCAGTTCTAACACATATATATTCAGTTCTTACACATATATATTCAGTTCTTACAGATATATATTCCGTTCTTACACATATATATTCAGTTCTTACACATATATATTCCGTCCTTACACATATATATTCAGTTCTTACAGATATATATTCCGTTCTTACACATATATATTCAGTTCTTACACATATATTTTCCATTCTTACACATATATATTCAGTTCCTACACATATATATTCAGTTCTTACACATATATATTCAGTTCTTACGCATATATATTCAGTTCTTACGCATATATATTCAGTTCTTACACATATATATTCCATTCAAACGGATATATATTCCGTTCTTACGCATATATATTCAGTTCTTACGCATATATATTCCGATCTTACGCATATATATTCAGTTCTTACAAATATATATTCAGTTTTTACACATATATATTCAGTTCTTACACATATATATTCAGTTCTTACACATATATATTCAGTTCTTACACATATATATTCAGTTCTTACACATATATATTCAGTTCTTACACATATATATTCAGTTTTTACACATATATATTCAGTTCTTACACATATATATTCAGTTCTTACACATATATATTCCGTTCTTACGCATATAAATTCAGTTCTTACACATATATATTCAGATCTTACACATATATATTCCGTTCTTACGCATATATATTCCGTCCTTACGCATATATATTCCGTTCTTACGCATATATATTCAGTTCTTACGCATATATTCAGTTCTTACGCATATATTCAGTTCTTACACATATATATTCCGTTCTTACGCATATATATTCCGTTCTTACGCATATATAGTCTGTTCTTACGCATATATATTCCGATCTTACGCATATATATTCAGTTCTTACAAATATATATTCAGTTCTTACACATATATATTGAGTTCTTACACATATATATTCAGTTCTTACACATATATATTCCGTTCTTACACATATATATTCAGTTCTTACACATATATATTTCATTCTTACGCATATATATTCCGTTCTTACACATATATATTCAGTTCTTACACATATATATTCCGTTCTTACGCATATATATTCAGTTCATACGCATATATATTACGATCTTACGCATATATATTCAGTTCTTACACATATATATTCAGTTCTTACACATATATATTCGGTTCTTACACATATATATTCAGTTCTTACACATATATATTCAGTTCTTACACATATATATTCAGTTCTTACACATATATATTCCGTTCTTACGCATATATATTCAGTATTTACACATATATATTCAGTTCTTACACATATATATTCAGTTCTCACACATATATATTTATTTCTTACACATATATAT